>JAQJVL010000231.1:337211-619769 GCA_035578905.1 Stictocephala bisonia
CTGATGTTTTGTATTGTTCCTTTGTTATGGTATCTTATGTCCAACACTTGGGTGCGTTCTTCCAAATAGCTTTTAAAACACCTGTAAGCAGAGCCACTAATACCTAGGCTTTGAAGCTTTAGTAGGAAAAGGTTGTGTCCCAGACAATCAAAGGCCTTGCTGAAGTCAAGGATTATGCCAGTTACAAACATCCCTCCTTCCAATTGATTGCAGATGAATTCTGCCAGCTCAGCAATTGCAGTTGAAGTGGATCTACCTTTCACAAACCCATGCTTACTATTAGTTAGCAAGTCTTGTTGTTCGAGGTAGTCCATTAGTCTTTTTAGTATAACTTTTTCTATTACTTTGGAAAAAGTGGAGATTAATGAAATTGGTCTATAGTTGCTAGGTGTCTTTTGGCAGTTACTCTTGTTTTATCTTTTGTCTTTTTGGCAGTTAAAAAGTTTAGGATATACTTTTACAACTTTCAAGGCTGATGGAAAGGAGTCCCGATGACAGTGACTTATTTATGATGCTGACAAGGGGGGGGGGGTGTAAGAGCTTCACTGCAATGTTTAAATAACTTTGACGATACTTCATCAAACCCTGCTGAGGTTTTGGATTTCATGCTTTTAATAATAACTTGAACTTCTTCTGTAGTGGTGTTGTGAATCTGACTGAGCCTACAATTTGCTACATGGGGTGTGAGTTGTCTACCTTTTTGGTGCTGATTATTGATGGTCAACGTTTCCTGTTCAACTTTGGTGAAGAATTTATTGAAATTTTCAGCAATTTCATGTGGGTTAGTTGTTTCCTCTCCTTTTATCTTCAGTTTCAGCTGCTCTTTGCCTTGTTCTCTACTCTTCCTTTCACTGTTTACTATTTGTCAGATTGCTTTTAATTTATTTTCAGCTCTGTTTATACAGTTAGATGATGCCTGGCGTTTTAGCATTTTGAGTCTAAGTTCACAGTTTTTCTTAGCCTGAAAAGTGCGGGGATCGTGGTGGAATGAAGTGCCAAGTCATAAATTCAGCTGTTGTGATGTCCACGAGTCTTCTTCTTTCTTCTTGGGAGTCAAAGAGGTTCCTTAGTTCTTTCAGTTCGTTGTTGGCTCCAACAAGATTCTTCCCGTTGTCCGAGTATATGTTGGTGCATGTACCTCTTCTTGATATGAAACGCTTCAGGGCTGCAACAAAAGCCTCCATTGTCATGTCAGATACAAGTTCAAGGTGAATGGCCTTTGTTGACAGGCAAACAAACACCACAGAGTATCCTTTCGTGCGAGTAGAGTTTTTCTCTTTGAAGATTTAACACTGGGCCACAAATATCTTTTCCAGTATTTGTGAATGGCCTATACACTTGCAATCTGTCTGTGGCTAGATCTCCCATCTGAGGCTGATGGATCTTTGGGTTTGCTCTAAAACATGTTATGCAGTTTTGAACTATTTTTCTTGTTGTTTCTCTATCTCTGAGAGGCCAATACTTTTGCCTCAGTGATGCTTAAAGAAGTTGTGGAGCCGCATGAAGGTTTCTAATATGTTCTTGTTTGATGATAAATTAAGTTAGAATAGGATGCTAGAAGGATGGGATGTTTCTGGTCTATTGAGATCGGTGTATTCTTGAATCTTCCACCAACTCTCAGGACTCTTGAGTCGTTCATGAAAGGTTGTAATGGAAGTATTTTGCTATTTTGCTTGATGCATTGTTTTGATTGAAGTCTTGAGAAGTCTTGCAGAAAATTAATTAATTTGTTGATCTAGTTTCAAGAGAACAGTCAGAGTTCTTGTGGTTTAAGTGAATTAGTGTGTGAATTAGTTTCTTTCCGATTGTTCAATCTATTTATGAATCTAAGACACCAGGCCATGACTCGTTTAGCTCGTACTAAAGATGAATACCAACTGATGTCGATGATTGGATCTTTGACTAGACTAATGAATGTTTGTTGAGGTTGTGTCTCAGGTTGCTCAATGACTTCATTTGGTTCTGAAGAAGGCCACGTTTCTGTTTCATTGCATAGCCAACAAGGACCGTGCTACCAAGTTCTATTGCTATCAAATAGCTGTAAGGGACTTGACCTTCTTAAAATCTGCTGGATTGTGCTCTGTTCGCTCATGCTTCCACTCACATTTTCCTTCGGTGAGTTTCTGAATTTGATTTACCCTGTTTCCCACAAAAATCTTTAAATTGGCTGCATTTGATTTGATCCAAGCTAAAACAATGGTTGAATCTGACCACATTGTGCATGAGTCGAAAGGAATCCCTAATGATAGGACTTTTTTTAATAATAGAAGAGCGCCATATAATTCAAAGCGAGGCATAGTTGTTGATGTCAGCGGTGCTACCCTAAACTTGGAGCAAAGCAAGTTCACAATCACTTCTCCATCTTTTGTTGTGCTACGTATGTAAATGCAGGCTTCATACGCTTTCTGAGAAGCATCGCAGAAACCTAAAAGTTCTAATTTGATTGAATTAATGCCCTTGATTAGTCTTGATATGTTCAAATCTTTCAATGCTGCTAATTGTTGTCTGTAGTCCTGCCACCAACTGTGATGTTCGGCTAACAGGGACTCATCCTTCGAAAGTTTTAATTGCCAAACTGTCCGCAAGAAGATGTTGTCTTTGAGTGTTACTGGGCCTAGAAGTACCAGGGATCAAATAGGCTTGCTATCTCAGCCAAGACTGTTCGTTATGTTATTCTAGTTGATTTTGCTGTATTAGGTCTGCTGTATTTGCTGCAAAAGGTCATCTATGTAGAAATAATTCTTGATTATTTCAGCAGCCAGGGTATGATTTCCTTTCATCTTCTGCTAATTGATAAAGGAATCGAACAGCAAGAAACGGTGCAGATACTGTGCCATAGGTTACAGTCTTGAGTCTGTAAATCTTGATAGGATCGTTTATGTTGCTACTCCACAGAATTCCTTGAAGATCTTGAACTTGCTGGTGTACTTCAATTTGTCTATACATCTTTTCTATGTCAGCCGTTAGCACATATCGATGAAGTCTAAATTTACTAATGATGGAAAATGTATCATTTTGAATTGTAGGCCCTACCATCAACGTGTCGTTTAAAGAAAGGCCTCAGGACGTTTTTGCCGATGCGTCAAAGACTACCCTTAGCTTGGTTGTAGAGCTGTCTTCTCGGAGTACGCCTAGGTGAGGGATGAAATAAGACTGACGTATAGTGGCTTCTGTTGGTTTAACTTGAATAAATGATTTATTTCCACAAATAAAAATAATACAAAAACAGATAATCAACTAGGAGATTAACTGACCCCAATGTCCAGTAGCTTGGTCAGTGAGTCTAGCAACAGTGTACATGGTATAAACAGAATAGAAGCCGCCATCTGCAGTATGTATATAAATTATAAGACTTATGAAGAATTAAATTAAATTACTGAGAAGTTAAATAATTCAATATTACTATTATTTTCTAATACTAAAAATTATAGCTATATATTTTTTTTTTTTTTTTTTTTTTTTTTTTTTAAGGAGAGGCCGATCTCCTCCTTAACCTTACTCTGACCATTCCCCATAGACCATTGATCTGTGCGAAGAACTTATTCAGACAGAGTAAGGGGGCGAACCTGTACAGTACAAGGTGAATATTACTGATAAATCTTCCAGTCTAGGCCGGATTCGAACCAGCGCTATCTCTAACCCAAGCTCAAAGTCCTGACGCCTTAGACCACTCGGCCACCGGCTCGCCCAAATATTATATATTTATATATATGTATAATATTTATATATATATATATATAAATATATATATATATATATATTATATTTGGGCAATATATAATATATGGCAAATATTATTATATATATATATATATATATATATATATATATATATATATATATATATATATATATATATATATATTTAAAATTAAATTAAAATCTTATTGAATAACCGTATTCATAAAAGTAATATCATGTTTAGACATCAACCACTTTGTTAGATATTTAGCAAAGACGATTAATGTATTAGATTCTTTGATATGATTTGGAATCTGATTAAAGAACTAAGGACCAAATAGTGAAATGATTGTTTGAAAATTGATTTTTTACTTTAGGTAATATAAAAGCACCTCTAACAGCATTTCTTGTGTTATAGCTAAAGTTAGCTGAGTATTTTTAACTTCCTCCATATGTCCCAGCTCTTCGTACTCCTTCATTTCTTGTGTTATAGCTAAAGTTAGCTGAGTATTTTTAACTTCCTCCATATGTCCCAGCTCTTCGTACTCCTTCATTTCTTGTGTTATAGCTAAAGTTAGCTGAGTATTTTTAACTTCCTCCATATGTCCCAGCTCTTCGTACTCCTTCATTTCTTGTGTTATAGCTAAAGTTAGCTGAGTATTTTTAACTTCCTCCATATGTCCCAGCTCTTCGTACTCCTTCATTTCTTGTGTTATAGCTAAAGTTAGCTGAGTATTTTTAACTTCCTCCATATGTCCCAGCTCTTCGTACTCCTTCATTTCTTGTGTTATAGCTAAAGTTAGCTGAGTATTTTTAACTTCCTCCATATGTCCCAGCTCTTCGTACTCCTTCATTTCTTGTGTTATAGCTAAAGTTAGCTGAGTATTTTTAACTTCCTCCATATGTCCCAGCTCTTCGTACTCCTTCATTTCTTGTGTTATAGCTAAAGTTAGCTGAGTATTTTTAACTTCCTCCATATGTCCCAGCTCTTCGTACTCCTTCATTTCTTGTGTTATAGCTAAAGTTAGCTGAGTATTTTTAACTTCCTCCATATGTCCCAGCTCTTCGTACTCCTTCATTTCTTGTGTTATAGCTAAAGTTAGCTGAGTATTTTTAACTTCCTCCATATGTCCCAGCTCTTCGTACTCCTTCATTTCTTGTGTTATAGCTAAAGTTAGCTGAGTATTTTTAACTTCCTCCATATGTCCCAGCTCTTCGTACTCCTTCATTTCTTGTGTTATAGCTAAAGTTAGCTGAGTATTTTTAACTTCCTCCATATGTCCCAGCTCTTCGTACTCCTTCATAAATGCTGATTTATGAAGTTTAACATAAATGCTGAATATTCATAAATTTTTTAAGTTTAGTATCATGATGCAGTTTCCTTTCTAATTGGAGAAAGTGGTCCTCTGCAACTTTAAATGACTCCCCAAGGTCCCTGATGTTGGGTTTGAGAGGCAGATGCACACAGTACCTACCAGTGTCTAGATCCTAGGCAGTGTCTAGGTAGTGTGTTAGACATAGTGCTCCACACACTATGTATCCAACCTAGATCAGTTTTTTGTAGTATGGGACCTGATTTGTGAGGTTTGAACTGCCCTACAGAAACAATTTTGAAAAATAGCTCTGCGCCAACTAGTTTGACAATTTCACCTGGTTTAAAAAATTATGGATCAGCTAAAGTGATGTAGCTTGGCATTTTCCAGCCATTCATATCAACTGGGGAGTGATGGCAATTTGTGTGTGATGCTAGGCAAAACCAAACATTTTATGGTAGCTTGAAATGAATTATACACTCTACAATGTCACATTCGACTGGCATTGGCTGATCCCAATAATTGGAGTTGGATGCTATTGTTTTTAGTTTCAATTTATCGGCCATTCTACGGGTTATAAAGTTTGACTATGAACCAGAGACCAATAGTACCCTACATTGATGTGTTTTGCTGTGGATGTCATCTACATTAACTAGGGCTGTTGATAATAAAACTTGGTTGTATGTGGTGGCTGCTAAATTGGTAGTTGAAGATTCATGTTCAAGTGATTTTTCTTTTTTGTCAGAGTTTTCAAAATGAAGGAGATAATTGTGTTTGTTATTAAAAATTTTGCATCTGCTTGCAGTGCAGTCTTTGACAATGTGGCCTTTAGAGAGACAGTTTATACACAATCCTAGTTTTCTTATAGTTTGATGTAATTCATTAACTGGTAATATTTTTTAATTGTTGACAATGAGAGATTGTGTGGTTGTTTTTGCATAGATTACAAGTTGGAGTGCTACTAACTAGAGATGAAGTGAAAGCTTTTTTGATTTGGTGTCGTGCTTTAGAATGATAGTGTTGGTTAAAGCTAGGTTTACTATTGGTTGAAGGTGGTTTGTTCATGCTTGTTCTAGAAGGTGGCTTCTAGAACATTGCACCTGCTTTCTAGAAATGTTGTTAAATCTGTAAACTTTGGAAGGTCATTGGTTGCCTGTAGGCGTTCCCAAATCTTAAGACTATTGTAGTCAAGGTTTTTACTAACTATGTGAACTAATAGAGCAACCATTGATCGACAGGTTGCCCTAATGATGTCAGAGCACAAAGGTGTTTGTGTAGTGTCAAGCATTGCACGAAGACCTAATGCAGACTCTATTTCAAGTTTTTGGATATCAAAAATTGATGTGATATGATTGTTGACAATGACTCTTTTATTGTCAAAACGGTTTTTGAGAAGTGACCAGGCCATATCATAGTTACTGTCTGATACCTCTAAGGATTTTACTACGTTTAGTGCAGGTCCCTGCAGTTATGACTTTAGATAGTAAAATGTTTGAGTAAGAGATAAGGTGTTGTTATTCTCTATGATTGATTGAAAAAGTTCATAGAACTGAAGCCAATCTTCATATTTTCCGGAAAATGTAGGGAACTGAATTATAGGAAATTTTACTTGGTTTGAGGGAGTTAGATGTGCTGAGTGAGTGTCTGTGCTAGAACTGTTTATTTTCTGTGGGGAGTGAAGTGATAGCAGATTTCCCGCTTTTTCTAGAAGATCAAAGTAAGTTTCTTCAAACTGCTCCCTTTCACTGTTGTGGTCATTTTCACTGTCAATCAATTCAATGGATCCTTTTATGGAATCACATTCCAATATTATCTCCTTAAATCTAATTAATCTATTGTTAAGTTGTGATAAGTTATTACTTTTTTCACTTTCTATAACATTTTTGAATCTAATGAGGTTTGACTTAACTGATTTTCTTTTTGGGATTAAGTCTTTCAATTTGTCAACCATGATGAATAGAATGGTATACACCTAAATGGTAATTTACTTGACTGAATGTGAATTTTAATGTAATGCTCTTTTATTTTATTTTAAGATAAATAGATTGTCTATGGAAAATATTCTTGAATATGATGAACTATCAAATGTGTATTGTATCTTCTTATGCTAATATTACCAATGATGACAGAGATCGGTATCTTGAACACAACTCTGACTACTGAACTATGCGGCTGAAATTAATTGTTAACTTTGCCGTGCGTAAAACTTCCGTGAAGAAGCGCCGCACGCGAGAGTGGACAAGTGACCAGTCCGCAAAATACAACAATTCTCAAAAGAACCTAATGAATCTGTTAATGTGTTAGTATTTTTGAATTCTGCATTAAAAATTTAAAGATATTTGGGCATTACCTTAGGGTTAAAATACGTTTGCAGTCACCATTTGAACGTAATAACTTTCTTTAAGTTAAAAAAATAAAGTTTAAACACTATTAACCTATGTTTTAACATTCCGAAATGCATTAAGACTGTATAATTATGCAAATATACTTATTAAAATTATATTTTAAAAGTTTTAAGGCCCTTCGTGCATTATTTCTTGCATAAAAATTATTTTTTTCTGTTGCAGTACGCATATTTTAAAAAATATTAAAAAAGTCAATAGTTCGGTAACTATTAACAATACGATAAATCTATACGTGCGTTTTTTTGTTGGAAATGATCCATATAACAAGCCTGTGAAGTTTGGACGTTGACTTTTGGGACACCCTGTATGTCATATATATCTAATTTATAACTAACGATTTTGGCCAAAGTTTGAAATATTAATGAAAGCAAGCAAGTGTTGAAACAGAATTTGTTAGTAAACAAATATATTTGTGGTACTATTCCGTGAGTGGTTTTTATTTTTCATTTTAAGTATTTCGTTTAGTATGTGTTGAATTTCTTATTTAAGTATGTATTATATGTGTCTATGAGCTTTTAAAAATTAATACAAATGGAAATACTAATTTTTATTCAGTGTTAACATAAAGTTAAATATAAATGAACTTTAATAGGCCTAAATATACTGTACAATTGAACAGTTAATATTAATAATATGTCAACAATTTGAGTTAGAAGGAACTTTATGCCTGTTCAATTTGTTGCTTTTGCCATATAAACATGCATCAGGATGGCTTTGGGACGTGGGAAGCCAAGTGTTGACACGCCAGTTGGCAAATCTTAGAAGGAAGGACGTTCGTTCTCTGGGCTAGGTCGGTCTAGTAAACAATAGGCCCCGGCTGCCGACCCTTAAAGCAGGGCCATCCCCAAAGAGTGAGAGAAAGCGAGAGATGTTCATGGCCTTGTCACACACAGTCTACATCGTCAGTTAAACATTGGCGGGAGAACTACTTTTGAGGCATAGTACACCTAGACGTCAAGAGTTTTGGAGTGCTGGATTCAACTGCGACTTTCGAATTTGGTATGGAAGACTCGTAAGACTTGTCCCTAGTCACTGGTAGAGGTTGCTACCCTGAAATGGTGTCAAATCCTCTTCCAGGTTCACTGAGTCCTCAAGAGTTAAAATGCAGACTAGGATAGCTATTATCGACTCCTGAAAGACCTCTTTCAAAAAATTTCTTATAGTTGTATAATAAAATTTGTCATAGCTACAGCCCAGCTTCAGTATAGCAAGTTTTTCCTCTCCTAGGGAAAACAGATGTTCCTTAAGGCTGAAAAGACTCCCTATTAGAACGAAATAAGTAGGATTCTCCTGTGAGGCTTCCTTGTCACCAGGTAGAAGAGATGTTGACTCTTATACTCCAGGTGATATGCCTTTCCTACCATTGATCTCTATTTCTTTAGCTCCTCAGTGTGAGCAAACTTCTTGCTGAAGACAGATGCAATAATTCAAAAGCCACCTTGATGCCTTTGGCTACAAATTGTGCAAGCAAATAGAGTTATGGAAGTGTGAAGAGGTTCTTGTAGATGACAGAGACAAACCATGATTTGGGTTGAGGCGTGTGATCTACTGTCACCAATCCACCATCTTCTTCTCCGTCTAATATTCTATTATTCGTTCGTCCTTTCTATTATCGCTTGCATGGTATAGTAAAAGGCAGTTAAATTGACAACTTCAGTTTTCCCTCCATGGGTTTCTTGATTCTATAGATGATGTTGTTGATCCTAATGATGACTTCATAGGGCCCTTTCTAGGAACGCTGAAGTTTAGTGGAATATTCTTGACACCTCCGAGGGTTAAAAGCCAAAGAGATCCTCAGGCTGATATCATTCCTATTCTGCCTTGATGTTACAGGACTCCTTCATTCATCCACTCACTTCATCTATGTTACCGTAGGTTTTATCAGAGATCTCTTCCATATGTGTCCGAAGATCGTGCATGTAGTCTTCTCCTGCTACATCCTCGTTGGGTCTAAAACCAAACTTGAAGTTGCACAGATATCTGAATTCCCATACAAATATCAAATTAGCAGGAGATTGTCTGGTGGTTTCATTGATAGGACTGCAGTATATCAAGAGGAAGAAGGGAAAACGTTGGTCCCAATCTCGATGATGGTTAGATACAGCTTTGCAAGGTACATTCCTAGGATCCTGTTAATCCGTTCCACCATGTGGATGAAGGTGAAAGACCATGGACCTTGTCTTGTGGATACCCAGAGTCTCACACATTTTTATGAAGACAGCCAATAGTTCTGTCCCTAATTGGAATGAATTTCCAATGGTACTACAAAATAACTCAAACTCTTTATACAGTACATCGACCACTTTCACTCCTTTCTGATTTGGCAGTTGTATGCCTCTACCCATTTACTGAAGTAATCCATAACCCTTAGAACAAATATATTGCCTGAATCAGTTACTGGAAAAGGTCCAGTATTTGTTCCTTACTTAACAGCATTCCAGTCCTCCCCTATTAAGGCGATTCTCTGTATAGTTGCCAATCTTTCCTTCTGTCAAGAGAAGAGCATTTTAACACCTTTTTGTTTTTCCAGCTACTGTTTCATGGGCCCAATAGCTGAACACTTGTTCCACGGATGACCAGCAGCTAATCTCCCTCTTAGTGGTCTTCAGTTTTTCCAATATCTTTTGGATGATGTCTACAATTGAAAAGGGCTCTGGTTTCTTGAAGTTGGTTGCACAGACCTGGGCTAGGTTCCCTTGCAGACTGCTTCACTGCCTCATACTCCAAATCCTATATCACTGCATCATTGAGTTTCTTATCTGCCATTGTTCATAAACTGTCACTGTTTAGCTCTTACTTCTTTACTGACACAAATAGGCACTCCACTCAAGACTGTCATACTGACAGTGTACCTACAAACTGCATAAAGGTGTCATTTTATAATGTGCCACTGCAATCCAGAAGGTTCCAGAAATGTAATTGAGAACCAACCATCTCCATCCAGAGGGTGATTGTCTGCCATACCAGAAGGTTCTTGCTCCAACTGGAATCTCTCTGATCTCACCGGGCAGGGGAAGCACCAGGCACAAGGAGAGGTGGGAGTTTTCCAAATTTGCGTAATCCACAGCAATACTATTTTCTACATCCATTTATACAATACTGTATTTGAATGGTAACAATAAGTCACTATAGATTTATATATTGACTTTTTTAGTACCCAACTAATTCTATAATGGGTTCCTCCTAAAATTAACTTGACTTTCATTATATTTTTAAATAAAGAATCATTTTCATTGTTGATAATTGATCAATAATTTGGTATTAAAATAAACAGTAAAGTGTGATGGATTTATATACTAAATGTAAATGTACTTAGTATGTACATTTACATTTATTTATACAAGTTTCTGTTTGGAGAGTAGTACTATAGATTTGTCAACACAGCTCAAGACAAATTTGGAAGGACATTGATTTGAAATATTTTATAATTGAACTAAACTTCAGGATTTTTGCAAGACTTGTACCTATAGGTGGCTATTCAGTAGAAACTAAAGGACTAAAACTTAGATCTTTATTAAGCACAAAGTTTTTTATTTTTGACGTTTATTATCCAAAAGCATTGTATTTGAAACAGTTACTTTTAAAATAATATTTTGAATTAAAATAATGAATATCACAAACGAAAGAAGTTAGTTATACAATGTCCTTATCCATTGTTTTAATTGTAATTTAGAGGATTAGTTTTGTTATTGTCGTGAGAAATTATCGTTTTAATATTAATGGTTAAATAAATAATCTTAATGATACTCTTGACTATTGAGTGAAAGGCATTCATAAAAAGACTTCATTAGATTCTTGTGAAATTCTTTTAAAGATGCTCAATGTGGCTCTAAATGCTGCAACATTGTTTTAATTACTTTTAATACATTACCATAGCTATCTTTATACTATTTAGTAGAATTCTCTTGATGGATGGTATATAAATCTGAGCTGTTTCTTGTTGTATGAAAAGAGGAGATGGTAAACATATTATCTGTCATTAGTTTCTTTCCTTTATTATTGTTAGATTTGTTTGACCTAAATGTCAATTAATTTTATAGCAAGTTCTTGTTCCTCGTAACTTTTCTAAATATTTTTAATGAAATATTCAGTAAGCAGTCGAGTTGTAGTTCCTATATTGTACTTCCATCTGATGCATTAGTTATCTCATCTTATGGCATCATTGAAAGCTTATTGGGAGTGCAAAATGACTGATCAGATATAGACTGTATATAAACCTTGTTAATATCCAGACGAAAGGCGTACTGAAAGGACTAATTACATACTGTAATGTGTAAAGTTATTTGACACATAAATGTGAGGAAGCTTTCATGACTGTTCATGTACACCAAAAAAAATATTCACTCATGATACAATATGAGGACATGTTCTCCTCTTTCCTTATGCCCCTAATCCTCCTGAATTTCTGTTCCAGAAGATTGACAGGATTTATATACAGTCTCTGATCAGCCATATTGCACTCCACTTAGATGATGTCACAAGACGAGAACTAATCCATCACATAGGAATGCAATACAGAAACTACTGCTATACTCTTGATAGAAATGTATGCTTAAATGAAAACTGAGTGTCACTGGATATCTGAAATAACTTAGATTTTTAAACTGGACCCTAGCAGTGTAATTATACTTATTTTGATATTAATGGACTCTATACTTATAACTGCCGTCAGTTAATTTTCATAAAAAGTAATAAATATTTTGTCAATAGTGGAATAAATCTTTTGTTCCATTTTCAAGAACAGATTTATTTTCCTATTTAGAAATAAATTGTATACTGTGAAATATTCTGTTTACAAATTAGTTTTAATTTCTCCAGCTGTAACCTTTTAACTAATTTGCTATATGTATACTAGAAACTAAAATTAAATTTAACATATTTAATACATGCATTATTATTTATTCAATACAATCATGCATAAATTGAAAGTGTAATAATAGAGTAGGCTTTTGGAATAGAGACAAAAAACATGCATAAATAACATTTATTTTACAATTATACCTCGCTTGTTTCTCCATTAGGGAGGCGGAATGCTGCATATTTCCTTGGTGTTTCATAATGTTTGGGCATTTCAACAGTTCCATGGAATAGAAGGGTGAATCCATGAATTTCCCCTGTGGCATAACTTACAGAGGGTACAGGCTGAAAACAAACAATATACTTAAAATGTTTATTTAATTGGGAAGTATTAAATAAACTGAAGAAATCTTTTTTAACTTGTTTTAAACTGGAAGGAAACAATCAAATGTTATAATTTTGCAGGTAATTATAAACCAATACATTTATGGCCTTTTCCTGTGCATTAAGGGGCCGTTTCGCCCCATGAAAAATGCCAAAAACATGGGTGTCTATTTCAACAATTCAGTCCTTAATATGATCTTATGGTACTATGGTAGTGTCATTTGATAGGTGAATAACTTTTCTTTATGAACCATGGGTTTTTTAAAAGAAATTGAGTATTGTTATAATTTTATATAAAGTCATGTGAAACTTTGCTTGTCATTCTTGACGATTTTAAATTTGAAAACTCATAATATCAATTTATGGTCCACTATATCATACAGTGTTCACTCACTATAACTCAATTTAATAATAAGCATGGACCATAAAGTTGAAATCAGTGTAAAACTGCATGTCTACTATAGGGTAACAGCGGTTAGAGAAACGGTCACCTTAAATAGGTGTTTGGCCATTGTAAACTTTAGTAATATCATGGGAAATAAAACTCTGACTTCACCCAAACATCGAACACACTTTCAGCCCTTATTAGTTGTATATGAACTTTTATCTCCTTATTTGTTCAACCACTTTAATTTTTACTCCTGAAAGGTAAAAATACACTCCAGATTATAATATTCTTTAGGAAATTGGTTTGTATTACATTGGTTTTTAGTCTATAATTTCCCTCATAGACTGCCTTTTCAGATCTATGATTAAGACTTTTTAGGACAGAATTGTTTGCAACCAAGTATCCATCCACACATGTATATTCTAATAACTCTACAAACATTATTTTATAAGCACATTTAAAGTTAATAGATTTAACTCTGGCAATTTGCAAAGTTATAATAATTACTTTAAATTTCTGTGTCATTTACTATGTAGAGTTCTAAACTGGTCTGTAATTAAATTTGTTGTTAGGTTAGTAGAATCATAACTCTACATATTCTGTAGAAACCATGACATGAGACAATGCTAATTGTACTTCTGGCGTTCCTCATCGCTGTTTGAGTTGCGACACGTCTCGTCAGCACACTGACGCATCTACTATGTAGCTTCTTCATGAGTATTAACATAAAACAATCATTACACACAACATGATTAAAACATATAAGACGGAGCGTGTCGTGGTGTTCTTTGCCCCGTGACATCATTGCTCCTTTCCAGCTGTATCGCAGTGTCTGGGTGTTGACTTTATCATTCTGAACAATATGTGGTCTCCCTACTATTATACTGAATCAGCTATAGAGAATGGTGCTTCGAAATATTCTATAATTTGTAAAATAGAAAAGTTATTACCTTGTAATTCTCAACTGTGGACATTAAATAATTTTTCTTGCACTTGAGTATTATTTGTAAGTTGTCTGAGGTGGAATTATAAGTATGTCCTCATAGTATTAGATGTTCTGCATAGTTCGACTTTTGGGTGACATTTTTTTTAGGAAGATGTTCTTTAAAATGGGCTTTGAATGATCTTACCGTTTGTCTTATGTAGTATTTTGGAAGATCACTACAACTTAACTTGTAAATCCTGCTGTTATCTAAATTGTCATCATTGTGTTCTTTCCTGGGGTTTATAATATTCTCTAGTTTGTTAGAGTTTTTGTAAGCAACAGTGTAACCATGGTTTTTAAAAATATTGTAGGTTTTGTAGTTAAGCCAATTATTATATGTTATTGTGATACATTTCTTATTATCTCAGAGAACTTTCAAATAATACACGTGCAAGAAAAGTTATTTAATGTCCACATTTGAGAATTATGAGATTTACAAGGCAGATCTCATAATTCTGCCAAGGCAGAGTACGTGAACTAGATAATGTTTTAAATGATAAAGTCAACACCCAAGGGAATTTATTGTTCGACACTGCAATACAGCTGGAAAGGAGAAATCTTGTCACGGGACAAAGAACACCATGACACGCTCCGTCTTATATGTTTTATTCATGTTGTGTGTAATTACTGTTTTATGTTAATATTCATGAAAAAGTACATGGTAGATCTCTGATGTCAGTATGCTGACGAAACGCGTGGCAACTCAATAGCGATAAGGAACGCCAGAAGGTACAATTAATATTATTAATAGTCAACGTTCCAGTAGTTGGAAATGAACTCCCATCACATGAGAACTGAAACTCGTTGATCACAAATTAATGTATCAGTGAGAGTTGGAAGATTCTATACGTTAGATTACACTTTAAGTAGTTAGTTACTTGGATGCACTGTCTATAGACTATTAATACACATTGATTATTAAGTTTCCAGGGTCAAAGCATCAAAGAAGTATTTGCAATATATACATAACATTGTAAGTAATTCTTTGACACTGGAAACTTTGCAGAATATCAACAGCGATAGTCGCCAAATCTTAAGAAGTAATACTAATACTGATATTTTGTTTTTTATTATCATTTTAAATAATGAGTTAGATAATAAGTTATAAAAATCTAAATTGGTCTGTAATGAGAATGTAGTTTCAGATTAATCTTAAACTGTGCTCTTGTATTGTGTTAGTTGTTGAGAAACTGCGATTCATGCAGAACCTAAGCACTTGGTTAGTAATTACTGTGTTTTTGTTGATAATTAATTCATGTACAGCCTAGGCAGTTAATAAGTAATTATTGTTTTTTTTATTGAGAAGCGATAGCCTCTGTATAGAGGCTGTACTCTAGAGATTGGTAAACATTCTTAAATAGAAGAATAGGTCAAGGTGTTCATAAAATTAAAACCTTTTTTAAGAGAAACATTTTTTATACATTCAACCTGAAAAGGTTAATTCATTGCAAAATGGTGGACACTCAATGTTTTGAGAATGCTCAATTTGTCAAAGTTAAATATGTTAGCTGCTACGTTCAACTAAGACACTAACAGGTTTTAATTGTTTTTCTTCTAAACTTACCAAAACTAATAAATTAAATGTTCAAATTATTTGGCTTTAGCTAGCTGAAAGCTCAATTTTTTTTGCAAATATTGGAATTTATGATGAGGCTTCATTTTTGTATGAAACAGTAAACCAACATAACTGCCGCTATTGGAGTGATACGAACCTACCTGAAAACACTTACACATCATCCACACAAGTTTCAAGTTAGGTCGAATATTGTGGAGGGGAAAATGATAGGGTCAATCTTGGTACAGGAAAATTTTAATTCTACAGTGGTTCCTGCAATTCTACAGTGGTTCCTGTAATTCTACAGTGGTTCCTTTAACTCTACAGTGGTTCCTGTAATTCTACAGTGGTTCCTGCAATTCTACAGTGGTTCCTGCAATTCTACAGTGGTTCCTGCAATTCTACAGTGGTTCCTGCAATTCTACAGTGGTTCCTGCAATTCTACAGTGGTTCCTGCAATTCTACAGTGGTTCCTGCAATTCTACAGTGGTTCCTGTAATTCTACAGTGGTTCCTGTAATTCTACAGTGGTTCCTGTAATTCTACAGTGGTTCCTATAATTCTACAGTGGTTCCTGTAATTCTACAGTGGTTCCTGTAATTATACAGTGGTTCCTGTAATTCTACAGTGGTTCCTGTAATTCTACAGTGGTTCCTGTAATTCTACAGTGGTTCCTGTAATTCTACAGTGGTTCCTGTAATTCTACAGTGGTTCCTGCAATTCTACAGTGGTTCCTGTAATTCTACAGTGGTTCCTGCAATTCAAAATTGTTCAGGTTATATCTTCAAAAGTGTTATATTCAAACAAGAATGAGCCTTTCCACATTGTGGCTTAAAAGCAAGATAGTCTTTGGACAATGTCTTTCAACATTGTCCAATGGATTGGACAACAAAAATGGATTGGTAAAAGGGAAAGAATGAGAATGGTGTGCACGTAATTTAGATTTGCCCATCTAGACTACATTTTTTTCCTACCTGACAGAAAACATTTTCAAAACAAAGTCTGAAAATTTGGAAGAGTTGAGAACTAGTCTTGAGTTCTGTGCATAAATGAGACTTGATTTATTATGCACAACCCAGACACTCGGTTAGTAAGTATATATCGTAATAATCTGCTAAAATTAAAAAATTTTATGACATTAGAATCATTTAATTAAGTCAATCTGTATTTATTTCATTAAATTAGATTAAGACTAGAAGGTATTTAGCTATTGTAAACATATAAAAGTTATTATTTTTAAACCTAAATTTTCTATACTTTTTGAAGAATTTGTTTTCCTTCTAACCTACCATTTTAGTTTCTTAAGTAAAATCATTTACAATCTTAGTTTATATTTTGTAAAAATATAGATATGTCTGTTTAGCGTATACTTTTATAGAAATTGTTTTTTTCTGCATTATATTTCCCACAGTTAGTTGCAACTACTTTTACTAAGTACTGTTCTAAGTTACTTATACTTTTCTATGTCCTGTATAAGTGTAATAATTTTATGCATATGTAGCCTACTTGATTCTGAATATAAAAGTTGCATATCTCTAACAATGTTATATATTATTTTTGTCCACTGAGCAATCATTCATGTTTTTATGTTTAAAAAATATTATTTCTAACAACTAATAGCTTAAATTGTGAATTTGATCCGTGTTTCTATTACCTTTAATTTGATCCGTGTTTCTATTACCTTTAATTTGATCCGTGTTTCTATTACCTTTAATTTGATCCGTGTTTCTATTACCTTTAATTTGATCTGTGTTTCTATTACCTTTAATTTGATCCGTGTTTCTGTTACCTTTAAATTTATAAGTTTTAAAAGCGTACTCCCTGTCCCTTCACATTTCAGTCTTTTAGTAATTAAACATGTTAAAATGTTGAAAACTTAAAAACTTTTAAGAATAATCATTGATTTTATAAGCACACAGATAGATTTCTCATCCAATGTTAAATTTTGTGTCTCAAATTATCAGCTGTTTTTGTGGTCCATAGTGGAGCGCTAGTGAAGTCCCAAGTAAATGTAATGCAGTTTAACACATTCGTGCCGACTGCCATTTTGCCGATCTTTTTACTTCACATGTGCATTTAACAAGTGTTATGACAAAAAACTCATACAGGTAGTCCTCGCTATACGCGGTAGATACGTTCCGCCTAAGCGCCGTTTATAACGAAACCGCGTATAACGAGTCGGAGCTAAAGCGGGTTACGCTACTGTAGCCACAGCAGGCCGGCCTACTGCTTATTAGTACTGTACGCAATTCAAACTACAATATCATAAGATTATCAAAAAATTAATTAATTGTTTTGGAAATATAATAAAAATGTAGGCCTATTATAATTCATCAACACCTTTTATTGAATTCAAATTTGACTACTACATGAACAAACAAAATAAGAACGTACAGTATAAATGTATATAGGCATACTTTAATTAAAAATTAAATTCAAAGAGAAAAGTATATTAAAAAGTAATAAAAGTACTGTACAGTACATAACTAAAAAAGTACATCATATACAGTAGTTCAATCTTTTGATGTGCCTGCCACTGGGCTGGGAGGGTCAGACTGCCCGCCTTTGTTTACGCCTGACGTCTGCTTACCAGGTGTTTGTACCTTTTCAGCTGTTTGGGAGAAAAATTTCTTAATCGAGAGCTGGTTGTTGTTTTTAATTTATTGTTATATAGTTCACGATAACACTTAATCACATTCTCAACTTCCCTTTTAACCTTAGCCCTCCTCGTGCCATTCGGGTCGTTCTCTTCAAAATAATTTAAAGCGTTATTAATCATACAGAAAGCCTCTGCCATTCCTTTACTAGTCAAGGTTTTAACACTTTCAGGTTCTTCTTCCTTATCGGATCCTTCAGAAAACCTATCATCTTCTATTGTTCATAGGTCTTCGGTACTTAGCTATTCTTGTAGTGTAATCAATTCATCAACATCCGCTTCATCTACGTCTGTGAATCCCACACGCTGTGCCATATCCACAATATCTTTTGACGTTGTTCTGACATTTTCAGTCATTTCTACATCATATTTGACGATTTCTGGCCACAATGTGGAATGTTGGAATGTTGGTGGGTTGGTATTGGTGGGGGGTCCGGCCCATCCGCGTATAAGCGAAACCGCGTAAATCGGGACCGCGTATAACGAGGACTACCTGTATTATATTTCTGTTGAAAAGTATGTATTTTCATGAGTTACATAACATACAATGATTCAAAAACTAAAATAAAAAGTTCTTGTTGTTTTTTTTTTTTTATTTTTTATCATGGTCCTCTAGTGGCCCACGTCGGCCTATTGTAATAACGTATTGTGCCTGCCCGTCGTGTGCCATTAGAGGCCCATGTGGATCTGTGACCGTAGTAAATACTTTCTCTGATAACTGTCCTGAAAATGCAACGTTATGTCTAAATTGTTTCAATAAAAGGCATTAGGAAAAGAATGTCTCACTTTTTTATATGAATTGATAATATTTTATAACTTTAATAATAAACTCAAATTTCTATAAGTAATACTTTTTTATTTTTTCCCCATCTATGTGTATTCTAGATGGCCGCTAAGTGTTAACTAAAGTCATTCTAAGCAGCCGTCACGGCTACAAAAACCCGTCACGGCTACAAATAAAGTTCATGCGTGAACCTCTGGAGCCCCACGGCAGCCAGAAGTAATGTGAGATGTGAGGCATATGTATAAAATGTCATCCCTGTTGAATGACTCCGCATGGGCCAATAGAGGCCCATGTCGGAACAAACGTGTTAAACCAACTGTTGTAGTAGACCTCACTAACTAACCAAATTATTGGCACAAGTATTCCTAATATTTAAGATATCTATTAGTAAGTAATAATATAATCAACAATCAGTAGATCAATCAATCATTACAATTCACTTACTATTAAATGACTATCTAATTTTATTTTAATATATGTTTAGAAAGTTTATTTGATGATAATGCCAATAAGACAAACATTTGCTAAGCTTTTTTAATTTGATTTCAGACAGTGCTTAAGATTTGATTTTAGTAAAAACAGAGGAATAAATGATCAAATTTTATTTTATTTGTAAAATATTGTAATTGCTAAGAATGATTAAAAAAAATCTATATTTTTACCAATTAAAATATAAAAAAAACAATAAGCTTACCCCCTCTCCTAATGGACCGTACTTATTGCGCTTGGGTGGGGGAGTTCATGATATTTACAATTTATTACAGTTATTAGCTTATATAGTATAATGCAAGCTGATAATAATAATATTACTACAATTAAAATAGAAAAACAACAAAACATATTAATGAACCAAAGTAACAATATGAAAAGTTTTTAAATACTACTCATCAGGACCGCTGAGGGGGGGGCCAGAATACCCCAAGCCCCTGATCTAAGTAAATATTTGAGGCCCCATGAATATCACATTCAACATAAAAATTATTAATCCATTCTTTAAATGGGAGCACTTGTATTTATTTGATTAAATTTGTTTAAACACATCTAAAAAGTCTGATCTGAATCAGGAAATTAAACTCCCGTATCGTTCTCTTTTACAGTAGGCTTACTGTAGATGTTCTAAATCTCTGGGCCGACGGCATCGTACGTACGCACACTACACTGCCACGTCCACGCCAGACCACCAAGTCTGCTAGACAGTGGCAAACCTACCCCATCTTGTAACACATTCGTTAGTCTGAAAGCACCTTGTTTGTTCGTATGTTGGATGTTGTGTCTGGTGGGAAGTTAGATTCGGTTGAATATCATCTTATTTTATAGTGTTTATGTTGCTTTAGATAGTTATATTCTGTATAATATGTAATATTTATAAATTATAAACATTATATAAAGTCTTTCGGTTCTTTGTTGTTACAATCTCACAATTGATAAGGATTAAGTAGACCTAAAGACATAATTAGTTTTTAATAAGATTGGGTTTTTTATTAAGGTGTACCCTTACTTAAACTACGACTGCACTCGTTGCTAACGAAGATTGATCATTAACCGATATCATCTCTTCTGATGTTGTTGATATTTTTACGCCCATTCCTGGTTAATCTGAAGGAAACTCCACTTCTACCAACCTTGACAGTAGTAGTCCTGCTCTTGGGGAACATTTAGACATTAAATCTATAGATCTTTCAATGTTAAAAAGATTTCTTTGTAAAACGGATAATACACCAAGAGATAGCACTGGCAGGCTTTTCCAATGCCAAAATTTTCTAAAAAGCTGGCTAATGGGAAAACCACTGACAGGGACTGGATGATGTGGAGTAGGGAAACGATAGCCCTATTTTGCTCTTCATGTTGTCTTTTTGTGAATAAAAATAGTCCCCCACTCCAAATTTGGCAATGAGGGTGTAAAAAGCAATTGGGGAAATATGTATCTCAAAGTAAAAAGTAATGAGACACAGCAACGTTGTAAATTTCATTAAAAAGGAAACTCTACTGAACACTTTATTCTTAGAGCAGTTGTTGATGTTGACAGTGGCATAAACAAGAGGTTGCAAAAGCAATATTTGTAAAACGTAAACTTCACTTAGGACAATAACAGACGCTCTCATCCAACACGTACGGTGGTATTGGCATATGTCATCATTGTCCCCACCCATCCACCTAGTCATGTACGGTGGCGATTCAGTGATTTTAAATTGATTTGCGCAATTCATCAATTAAATCAAAATGAAACTCTCATTGAATTGATTTAATTGAATTTAAAATCACTTCATTTACTTACGCATATAAAAGTAATGTTTCGTGATTTGTGACCACACGTTTCATAAGGATTACAATGTGACCAAGTAATTGAGTTTACGACCTCTAGAAGCCAAGAAAACGTTGTTTCTGGAAATTGATAAGAACTTTTATTTCTTGAAAAGTTAACATTCTGAAATTTATAAAACTGATAGGAATAACATATTAAAATATAAATGCTATCCATTAATGGGGTTTTGAGTAATAAAAGTGTAAATTTGATAAACAGTGAAAACTAGTTAAAATTCCTGTACTTTTTGTGTTCTAACAAGGATAAAAATTATTAAAACTTATGATAAAACTTATGATAAAGTAATATGTCATAACTTACAATACTAAACAAGGCAAATAATGGATTTTTAATAGGTTTCTCAGTAGACAACCTTTCGACTCATAATTTCTGTGCCAACAGTCATTACAGTGTCTTGTACTATCTCTTTCAGTGGCATCAGGAAAGTTAAGCTTTACCAAAATGAATCTAATAAAAAACAAAATGAAATATACGATGATTTGAGATCAATTGAACCAATGGATCATTTTGATTATGGAGCACGACATGGTATTTAATAACACCAAGAAACGTGTTTTCTATCTATTTGTCCGTATGTTTTAACTCTCGTAATATTAATTAATGTGAACTTCCACAAATGTAACTTAACGCCTGTTTAAAAAATATTTTTATTTTAGTTAGTGAGAATTTTAGGGATTGGGCCACCTAAACAAGCATGTGCCCCAGGCCCCCTAACCCCTCTCGGCGACCCTGCTACTCATATATAAAATACCTTAAATACTTCTGAAATTATTACTCACATTAGCCCTCACTACTATTTTCCAATCGCCCTTGGGATTCTCTCCCCAATTGTGGACAGATTTAATGCTCCACCCCTTGAAGCCATCTGGAGAATTGTCTTTCAGACGCTTTTCAAGAATATCTGACGTGGTTCCTGAGACAAAATGAACATGTATAAATTTGAAATACTATTAAAACTGTAAAAACAAACAAAAATTCACTTTATTCATAATTATAAAATCAAATTTACATGAATGGTGTCATAAGCGCGATTTAAGTTATTGCTTTATATTAATTATATAATTATTAAATAAAACTATAAAAATTATTGTTTGTACAAAATCTGTTTATTATAGTGATCTACAAAAGACAAAAGATCAATTAGGATTGCACTAGATAGTCATAAATTACAATTCATTAAAATTATAAAGTGCTTTATTTACTAGATATTCTTTAAACAACATCTTTATTTACCAAGTCTTTGAGATCAGTATTAGCGTCACGTTACAAATAATTCCTTACAACATTATGGAAGTTATGGTATATAGTCATTTTGCTTGGTTTGAGGATGTGTCTGGATCCAGTGGTGTTTTCTTCAGGTATTCTTCCAGTGAGTAGAACGGATTCTGCAGTAAC
Source organism: Stictocephala bisonia (assembly GCA_035578905.1). Taxonomy (NCBI): domain Eukaryota; kingdom Metazoa; phylum Arthropoda; class Insecta; order Hemiptera; family Membracidae; genus Stictocephala; species Stictocephala bisonia. The sequence continues at coordinate 359,877 of JAQJVL010000231.1, forward strand.
CAGTTTGTTAGGCTTAGCTTCTGAGGTGGTGTATTCTTCACGTTCTCTGGTAGTAGATTCAAAAGTTTTGCCCCGATGTATAATGATATTTTACAGTACAAGCTGAGGTGATGGGGATGAAGTCTGAGACATGCCTAGTAAGGTTATGATGGATATCCTTATATCTTAGTTGTTTTGTAGAGCTGCGTGGAGGATGACCTCTTGTATGTAGAGTGCCACTTCTGGATATTCAGCTCGACAAATGTTGTTCAGCAGCCCTGCAAGAGATCTTATAGCTTTCTTTTTGAAGGTATATGCCGTATCTTAGGTGGGGTTCAAGAAAAGACAAATAGGCAGTTTTTGCTGCCTCTGAGGTGCTTATTTGCTTTAGCCTACGGATTAAGAAAGCACCTATGCTGATCTTCCTGCACAGTTGGTCTATATGTGGCTTTCATGAAAGGCTGGAGTCGATCAAGATGCTGTATTAATGTTATAACCATATCGTCTGCATACATTACCACATTAGAGAGCCCTTGAAAGTAGGTTGGTAAGTCATTTGTTAGTAGCATGAAAAGTATCGGCTACAGGATGGATCCTTGCAGACCCCTCGTTTTATCCACAATGGACTAGAGTTTACCTTTTCTGTTTTGTTATCAGCAGGATGTTGCAACTACACAAGTTGTTTCCTACCACTCAAGTAGCTAAAGAACCATTTGACTGGTTTTTTATTATGATGGTTAATGGTTATGGTTATTATCCCAGTGCTTTTAGTTTTTCAATTAGCCAGGCATGACCAAGGCAATGAATGCCTTGCTGAAATCTAAAAGGATACTAGTGACCATACAGCCTTCTAGCTTGTCTAGGATGTGCTTTATGAACAGTATCAAAGCTGTGGCTGTTGATTTACCCTTTAGGAATTCGTGCTGTTGGTATGTGAGCAGTTTAAGGCCCCTCCCTACACACGTCCCAATTTGTCGACCCAACTGTAAGGGCCGACCAGGTCAGCCTCACGGTCGTTACGTGTGAAGCGCAGTTGGGTCGGGTGAACCATCCGACACCGACCGCCCTACTCCCTACCCTGACAAGTTGGTATGTGTGTAGCGCTTTCGGCCCAACTTCCTTGACCAAACCATTCAGTTTGTTTTTGGAAGTGATTTGTTTACTGCTCTCTTACAAAGTGTTTTGCTAACCAAATAGAAAAAGTTGTAATTATAAAGTTAATTGAGTTGTGGAAGGAATTTCGGTGTTTGTGTGATCTAGAAGAAAAAAATTACTCTAACCGGGATGGAAGAAATGAGTGATTTAATGCATTATTTGATATTTATAAAAAATGGACTCCTGAGGCTACACTGTGTGTAATTAAAAACTATGGAACACACTTGTTCAAGACTGGTCTGGTTGGCCCTTGTAGTCGGAGCTTGTAGAAAACACCCTCACATGACAGCTAGGGTCGACTTGTTGGGTAGGGCAGTCGTGTCAGTCTATGTGTAGGCCACTTTATTTTGATTGAGGTAGTGTACAAGTTCCAGTGCAATTTTTTCAATGATTTTTATAAAGTTGGTATGAGAGAGATTGGACGCTAGTTATTGATTTCTGATTTGGGTCCTTATTTGTGTTTGGGGTATACTTAGGAGATTTTTAGTTGGTCAGGAAAGATCGTTACAAGGATTTGTAAGGATTTGTTTTATTATAAATTATCCTTGTTGAAAAAAATTGATCTATTATGTATGATGTTCTTTCTTGTAATGTTTAGTCAGCTTAGCGGCTATGTCGATACCAGAGAAGGTTTTTTTGTTTCAGGCTGTCTATGGCTTTCTGTACTTGTTTTGCTGTTATTGGTTGGAAATGGAAAGTATTTTTTTGTTATTGATGCTATGTAGTAGATAGTATTGTTGGGTTGGATGTTGTTTTGGAGTGTCTTTTCTGCTATGGTTGTTGAATATTTGTTGAAGCAGTTTGTTATTTCCACTGGGTCCTTTATGATGTTTCTGTTGACTTGAAATTTGACTTGATTGTTTCTTTTACCTGTGGCTTCCTTTGCAGATTTAATTTAAAATTCATTTATTGATGATCACTTTGTATTTCTTTTTGTACTTAAAAACATGTTATTCCTCTATAAGTAGGGATTTTTCATAAATTTCTTTATTATACTTCATAATGGAAACTTCTATATTCTGCATCATGTACATAGCCTTAAATCAGAGAAACTCTTTTGCAGGATTTATTACTTTATATTTTTTTTAAATTTATTACTTTCAAGCTACCTTTTGAAGATGTAAAAGTTTCCTTTGCTGATTCCTCCATAAATTTCAATGCCGTTAAGATATGTGGTATTGTATTAAGGAATAGGATAATATTTTTAAATTGTACTCAAATAACGTCAGTATTTTTAAAGCAAAAATACCAGGACTAGTTTTATTGCTAATAAATTCCATTTAACGGTTCCATTTTAAGTTACAGTCTACTTTTTAAACATAAAAAATATACATCTGTACTATTATTTAATACCATTCTTCTTGCAGGAAAAGAATAAATAGGATGATTACAATAATAAGGTCAACTTTATCAATACTACGGTTAAGTAATTTTCACAAACATAACGTAATAATTTTGCTAGATTGGTCATGAATAATTCAGTTTTAACAGGCCACAATTAAGATTTTGGTTTAAATATTATAACTATAACTAAGCATTCTAGCTAAAAATATTCTAAATAAATACCTGTTTTTCATATAATATTTATAACCTGTCCAAGTCAGCCTGGCAAGTTACAGGAATAACTTTGGATCCTTCTTCCTTGCGCAAGAAAATCTTTCCATCACGGACTCACAGAAACTTTACATTTTTTTCTGCTTAATTTTGCACGCCTCTGCCAGTAGTTTTTTCCTTATTGGCATTAGAGACTCGTTGATGTAGACTGGCTGGTCTACTCTGAGGTTCATGTGGTCTACTCCGAGTCGAAAAACTGCTCTTGATACGCTGTTTTCGGAGTAGTTCCTCTTTATCAAGACAGCTTGAGAACTTGACAATGATCGCCAGTGGTGAGTTGTTGGGTCCAGATATTCTTCCCAACCGGTGACAGGCATCAATCATTGGTCTAGTGATGTCCATATGCAACGAATTTCCCACCTCCTTAATCACGGAGACCACGTCTTCGTTCCTCTCCTGCGCGATACCATGTATTTCAACGACGTTTTTTCTTGAATACTGCTCCTGTTCTTTCTAAAACTTCAACCTTCTCTTTCAACATATTGTTCTCTCTCACAAACTCTTCTATTTGTTTCTGGCACTTAGCTAGCTCCATAGTTTGCATTTTGACTGCCTCTGTACTTGCGTCTATTTTCTTTTAGAGCACTTCATAAGAAGAATTAAAGTTCTTTTCAAGCCTATTAAGCTTATCTTACATAACAAGCTTAAGCTCATTATGTAACAAATTGTGTCTTTCTTATTTCTTTTTTTAATTTCTGAGGCAGAATTCTTATGAAATAGTTACCATTATAATTTATATGTTTTTTAAATAAGTGTAATCTGTGGTGTTGTTTTATTAAAATGTGTTTCTGTCTTGTATTATACTCATGCACTTGTTTATGGTTTTTATCCGGATGAGTCTTAATTGCATGTAAAATTATTTCATATACTGTATCATATACCATATACTGTAAAAATATTTCAATTTTGAAAATGAATTTTAACAGAATTATTATACTTTAGATTTTTAATTACTCTAATTGCTCTTTTCTGCAATATTAAAATCATATTTAAATTTTTTAGTGTTGTTGCTCCATAAAGACATATGCCATAGCTAATGTGTGACTGGATATGTGCATGATATATAAGTTTTAATATAGATTTATTACTAAACGTGACATTGATTTTGATACGAATAAACCAGCATCATTTTCCTTATCACACAATCTACGTGTGTATCCCAATTAATGCACTCATCAAATTAGAAGGCCCAAAAATGTGCAGTTTTGTAATTGTTCAATTAGCTTCTTATCCATAGCACTATTAGGAGTGATTATGTTTATGTTTAATCTATTTTGAAATGAAATAAAATTTCTTTTTGACAAATTGACAGATAAATTATTTTCATGAAATACTTTAGACAACAAATAAATAAGAGTGGGCCCAGGATTGATCCCTGTGCCACACCAGTCTTAAATTTTTCTAGATCAGACCTAGTTTTTCCAACACTACATGTTCTTTTTAAAATATTAATAAAATTACCAATAAGCATCGCAGTTCCGAAAGGACATTCTCCATGTTACGGAGACAGAAATCATGACTAGGAGTAACGATGGTACAAGAGAGATTAAATGGGCTAGCTTTACTCATCGCGATTTACAAATTGATGTACAGGCTGTGATAGACAGATTTGCTAAAAAAAATAAAACAGAGACTAGATTTGTTTTGTAATGTTTGTTTACTGAAATAAAACATGTAGCAAGTGCAATTTATGCTTTTTATTATATACTCTTAGTCTTAATAAATGATTGACACCTGGTTTATTTATTGTTTTTCTTCTGTCAGGAAAACAATAATCGATTTCTCGGGTTCGCCCCCCCCCCCTAATCGTTTCTCTGGATCCACCCCTGCTTCACAGTTAAGAGCATAAAAACAATCCACAAATAAACTGAAGCATGTTTTCTCCTCTCATCACTTTGAGGTAAGGTACCTGCTGATAGGACCCTAATTCCAAACCAGCAGGAATTGTCAAGTCGAGAAAAAAGATAAAACGTTTGATATCATAAGTTTTTTAATCACGATTAGAGGAAGCATGTGCTAAACTTCTCTCTTTAGATGAGAAGGTTCTATTCAGGAAGAAAAGCTGTAAAATAATTGAGGTGAAACATTGATATAGGTAAATTGTCATCCAAAGTCAGATATTCTATGCCCAGGAAAGTCTAGGGGACACGTAATTCCTCCTCATGAAAGTCCAATTATGCTCCTTTTCGACTTATTAACTTTACTTTCTCTTATTGTTTTTTCCCTAAAATTCAATGTTATATTATTTAAAATTGATAATTGATAAATAAATAATTTTTTTTATTTTTTTATTACTTTTTTCAACATATATTTTTATGAGACTACCCCTTATCAAATCAACTTCTTGAAGAATAACTTTCATATATGTGATAACTTTTATTGCTACGTCTAGGGGTTCCTAAAACCAGTAGGGTATTGTAGCGCAGTATTCACAGCCGAAGAATTGTGAAATCATACTCTGAGCCATATTTACAAGATATGAACTTGAAAGCAAGGTTCAGAGAACGGGCATATCTGCATCAGAGTAAATGGTGGACGTATTGTAAAATTAGTACTTTATGTTTAAATCAGTTAGTAGATTTGATCTGAAATTGCATAATGTATAAAATGTTTGTAAGTACATACCTGCGGGTGATGTAATCTGCATGGAAATAGCTCCTCTGTAAGGATATTCAATGGTTGATGATAGTTCAATCTGTTCCAGATAGAATACTGCATATTTTTGCTTATTTTGACAGGCGTCAGTGTAAAAGTTTACGATTCCATCATCATTTACAGAGAATGTCTGAGTATTTCTGGAACAAAAGTCCTAAACATTGTTCAATCAATTTTTTTAAGAGTAAAATTAACATATGTTATCTTGTATCCATATTTCATTTCCAAAAAGAGAACATGTTTGCCAGATTTAATTTTTTTAACTAAGAAGCAAATTTGAGTTCAAAAATTTCAATTTGCTGATTATAAAACAATGATAGTAAATAATGAAGCTTACATTCTAACATTCTTACATATGAGACGCCGACACAACGTTGTGCGTATTTTAAGGCGAATAAGAATGGTTTTATGACAACAAAAACACTATGAGTGTAGGATGAGTGTGGATGAGTGTAGTCTGGTTACTAACTGAGTTCAACTGTTCCTCAGAAAGGGCAATTTATTAATAGCCCAACAGCCAGGGCAACTAAGGGACCTACAGCTTTCCGTGGAATCCGAACCACGTAGTGCTGGTCTGATTTTCAGCTAATTGACAAGCGTGATACTCAGTTATCTCCCCAACACAACATCCGCACAATGATTACCACCCAACATGGACACCCCAGACTTCTCTAGTAGTGTCCACGCCGATAGCAACCACCAAGCGGACGCCATGTCGGTATTAAGAGGACCGAGCATACAACCTATCGCCTACAATCTCCCAAACACTTTGTCCCCATGTAGCTGGGTTACAGCACTGCGCCACCAGTGCCGACTATTTCTATTCTCAAATCATCAATAATTAATACCAGTATATAAAGTAAGTAACTAATTGAAGGCAAAATCTTAGTTCTAATTTGTAAAAAGGTAACATAATAAATTATTAATTCAAGTAATATTTTTGCAAATATATGAAAAAAACATTCAACAGGATTATTTGCTTTAAGAAAACATCGGTAATGTCAAAACTATGAAATCTGTATACTTTGCACTAGTACACTCGCATATTTCTTTTGGTATTGGTATTGCACCTAGACCAAGGGTTCACCACGGACGTACAAATTGATGACACCTTTGTTGGGAGGTGTCTTCGGAATATAATCCACCATTCCATACATATATGTACAATGTATTTGTATCACTTGTAAATTTTCGATATTGTAGGATTTTAATAAGGTAGAATTTTAATACATAAAATGTATTAAACCATTCAGATACAGTGGTAGTGACCCACCTACCTATACATGTACTGATTCACCCATACACGTTCAGAAGTAATGACCAGTGGCGGATCCAGAGAGGGGCTAGGTGGGGCTATAGCCCTCCCTTGGGTGTCAAATTCACACTGGATAAAACAGTGGTTTATCACACAACTTTAATTTTTTTAACAAAAAATAATATGTTTTAAACAATTTGAATAAATTTGTAAAGTAGAATATGGAAGTATTCATACTTTGAAAATTATAACCTGTGGCTAATTCAGAAATAAATAGGTAGTCGTATTAATACATGAATGTTTCATTGCCAGTCGCAGATGACGAACATAGGACCTCTAAGGGGCAGTTTCCTCCACGAAAAACCCAAAAAACATGGGTTTTTATTTCAATGATTCAGTCAGTAATAAATATTGTATCATACCACTTTAAGTCTCATTTGATAGATGGAGACCTGATCTAGTGGACCATTAGTTGGTTTTTATAAAAAACAGATTATTTATATATTTTTTTAGAGTTAAATAATTACAGTTTAAGTGTTATTCCCGGAAATTTTAAACTAAAAAACTCAAAATATCAACTTATGTCCCACTAGATCAGGTTTTTATCTATAGATCAGGCTTCAAGGGTTACGATACGATAATTACTACTACCGTAACCGTTCAGTTGAATTAGAAATGCATGTTTTAGCCCGAGGACGGTAAAATAGCATTGGAAGTACAGTAGAGGGATGTCTTGCACTTTGAACTTACCCACGGTCCGAGATTGGCTTGGAAAACGCCTATCTTAACTACAAGTAGTGCACTGGTGAGTTATTTTTCTCATACAGATTGTTCATTTCAACTGTGATACTTGGTAAATTTTTACTATAAAGAACTTGAAGACATTGTTGTTGGTTCAATTTCCACTTTGATTTACTTTTTTTGACGAAGACATGATGAAAATGTTAACTAGTTATTTTATTCATGTTAGTAAACGTAAAAGAGTTCAATAATGTGATAACAGTGTCATGATCAGTAAAGAAGAAAATACATCAGCTCGACAATCTACTAGTGACTCTACTACAACAGATCTTGGTTATAAAGTGTGTAATTACGGAATATGGCATCTGCTCTCACATAATCCAAATGGAAGGCGTCGTACAGTTTGGCAGAAAAAATGTAAACTGTTAGCACCATTGCAGTGCAAAGTTTGATCAGTAGTAATTCTGTTGTCATTGGCAGCCCCACTATGTGGGCCACGTGGCAACGATTAGGCACTTTTTGGTGCCACAGTTTCGCTTTTTTAGGAATTTTGATTCAGCAGGATGGGGCTACTTGCCACACATCGGACCCTCAATAGCTTTTTTACGACACTAGTTTCTGGGATACTTGATTTCGTGATTAGGTTATGTTCCGTGAGCTGCGCAACCCCCAGACCTTACGTATTATGACTTTTGGCTATGGGGTGATATGAATAGTAAATTTACTTGTCGAAGCTCTCAGATAGCTAAATTTAAGAACCTACAGAGACTGTCGGCCATGTTGGTTGAAATCCCATAAGAACAATGTTATTTTCGAATCCATATTTTATCGTTATTTATTAACCAAAAGGTGTGTACTCGTATAAGATGTCAATTTAAACGTTATCATTTTGTGCATTGGGTTTGCTTTTGATATTTTGAATACATACACATATTTTTTTTAAATAAGTGAAAATAAAAAATACAGATTAAATATTTTTATATTTTTTCTATAAAACTAATTAGGAATTTGCAAATCAATTCCAACACACAGTTTAATTCTTAATCAAATGCAATTTGTTTGGAAAAATCCGTTTAAAAACAACTGTTTAGTTTGGATATATGTGATCGTATGTCCGGTTCGAAAAAAACCTTACTCTTATGGGATTAAATCCAACATGGCTGACAGCCTAACAGACTAAGCCTTCCTTGGCTAAATCTTGGATCCGCCACTGGTAATGATCCACCCACCATACACGTACAGTGGTACAGAAGGTAAAATAAAAATGCTAAAAAACTACTTTATTTAGGCGGAGAATAGATGCTAAACTCATTATATTAGTTCTTTTTTGTTTACTATTCCTAAACAATCTTGTATAGTTTTAATAAAATGAATATTATTGTCAAATTAAAAATAAATTATCAAAGCAACAGTTTCAGGCCTCAAGAACATTTCCCCACTTGTATCTGATAAAAACTATTAAAAAATAGTAAACAAGTAAGATTTAATTATGGCAGTATTTTAGATATAGGCCTGCCATCAAGGGCAATTATTGTACCTCTTTTGTGAGTTTGAGCTGAATTTAATGTAAATTTGCACTAAATTTATATTTAAATATTGAAATTAGGTTGTTTTGAAAAGCAGTTTTAGAGTAAGAGGATATAATCCCTCACCCTCAATAAAAAATTAGTGTACTTTATAAAAAAAAATTCTTTATTTCATATTTAGGAGCAAAAACTAGTAGTGATTGGAGGTTAAATTAAATTTTCAAGGATTATTCCTCCAATTAGTTTATGTAATCCAGAGGACTAAATTAGCCAACATACCACTGCATTTAAAAATCAGATTTAATTATTTAACGGAAATTAATTTTAAAATGATTATTTTAAAAACTTAAATGTTGATCAGATAACTATAAAACCAACTAAATTTGCTGATTATCTCTAAGGATTAAAATTATTAACCTGCCTTATGAGGTCCAGTATCAAATTTAATTGATGATATTATGGATTAATCATTAGTTAATTGGAATATAATAAAAATTTGTTTGTAAGCATGATATACACCGTTTGAAAATATGTAATTTTGTGACCTGTAATTCTATGATTTACCAATTGATGATATCACTAATGGCCATTGGACATTGGCTATAATTCTATACCTGGACATTGATATCTGCTGCTAACTAAATCAATACGAAATAATGAACACAATGAGCACCATTAACATTTACAATAAAAGCCTCGAAACTTGAATTAGCTGAGAAAACAAACACTTTTTCTGACTTAAGTTACCTTAAATAATTTGTTATACCAAATTATATCATCACAATTAAATTGTAAAATTAAAATAGGCCTATATGCCAATTTAGAATTTTAGTATTTTGTTTTCTAAAGTAAAAAAATATATATTCAAGTACTTACTCCAAATTTACTTCCACTACACAAGTTTGTCTCTTTCCCACATTCGTCCATTTCTTTGCGAGCAAAACCATATTCTCTGCATTCATTAGACCAAAACCAAAATCATTACTGACCCAGAAGCCTCTGCCATTCTTGTACCAAATATTTTCATTATTTGCCAAAGGTGCTACTTCTGCACTCATTGCTATTAGATGCATCACATCTCTGTAGCCCAAGTTGGGGCTGAAACAGATTAATATTTTCTTGAATTTCTTAATCATTTTGAAAGTATGCAGAGTGCAAATATTGAAAAAATCTTGTTTCTATTGAACATAATCATTAACCTAAACATTGTTGTTTGATAAAAAGAGTAATATGTACACGATTAGCTGATTTATTAACAGTATTTTATTTACTCTAATTAAATACTGCAAACTTCCCACTTACTTGGAACACCAAGAATCATTTACTGTCTGAAAACAAACATAAGTATACTTGACAAAGTCAAATAATATGAAGAATATAAAAACATTAATAAGCCTATAGCTTACATGCTACTTTCTGAAGATGTCTTGAATGCTGCTAAGCGTTTGAGTAATTCTAAAAGCTTGGACGTTTACAACATGCCTAATAGTCTTGTTAAATCCATAATAGTTTCTCTGGAAGATCCTCTTTCACACTGCACTAATCTCTGTCTTAATAATGGAGTTTTTCCTGATAAATTTAAAGTCACAAGAATTTGTCCTATTTTTAAAAGAGGAGTTAAAAACGAACCTATTAGTTATCGGCCAATATCTATTGTGCCTTCTTTGTCAAAACTATTTCAGTTATTAGTATTTGATAAAATAATCCATTATTTAGAATCAAATGGTCTTTTTAATATATCACAATTTGGATTTAGACAGGATAAGAGCACTATTGATGCAGTAGATATGTAATACAATGTGTTTTAAATTAATGTGAAAAGAAAGCTTTTGCTCAGGCTGCTCTTTGTTACCTGAGCAAGGCTTTGACTGTGTGAATCATGATGATGTCCTTTCAAAACTAAAATACTATGGTTTTCATCAAATCATCATTAATTTATCTGAATCATACTTTAAAAATCGCAGGCAAAAGGTGTTTAGTAGAAGGGAACTCAGTCAGAAGAACTCTCACTTGAGTATGGGAATCTTCAGGGCTCTATCCTGGGCCCACTTAGTATCAATAAATGATTTACCTGACTCAATTAACTCCAAATCTATTTGATATGCTGTTGATACAACTATTTTAACACTTTCACTGCGGCTGCTATAGTTGGGTATCATACCTCAGGTGCTAAACTTTTTTTATTACTATTGTGTGTGTGCCGACGTTATTAAGTAAATTCAAGGCGCTATGATAATAAATGAAACTGTAAGTTTATTGCAATGATTGAATTACTGATTGAATGATATGATTATATGAATGAAAAGTAGTGAAATAAAATGGAAGAATTGCAGGCTATGAAAACGATAGAAGTACAGTGTGTATACTTCAAAAATGAATGAAAAATGAAACTTAAGGACGAAACTAAAGAGTAGTTTCTCTCCAATCCTAAACTCCTTGGCCTAACACTCCTTGCTTCCCACTTTGCCGGAAAGGAGTGAGGGAACCAAGAAGAAAAACCTCATTGGTGCCTAAACAACTATTTACACTTACAAACTACCCTAAAAAAATCAAAAACTGAAACCAAAACATACAGAAAGTTATTAGGTCGTACTAGACACACTACAAATAAAAAAAACTTTCCTTCACAGATACTACCTCAATATTAAATGGATAATCAAACAAAGGACATGAATTCTCGATTGGGGAGCGACAGCGCCATAGTCTGCCAAGCGCTGTTCTCTACACTACACTGGCCGCAGCGAAAGTGTAAACATGAATAATGATTTAGATTAGCTAAAACAAATGTCTATCGAATCAATCCAACAAGCGTCTTTGTGGTTTAAGTCCACTGGCTTTCTATTAAATGATGAGAAGACACAAAATATAATTTTTAGTCTCAGACCAATTGATTGCAACATTTACTCTGATATTGAGTTAGTTAGCAGTGTAAAACTGTTGGGCTTTACTTAGATGATCATTTAACATGGGTTCTCATATTGATTATGTGTCAGCCAAACTTTCTCGAGGGATTTACCTTCTTAGACGTCTCACCAGCTGTACCAAATCTGACTACATTAGATCCGCCTATTTTGCCTTTTTTTCAATCAGTACTCAGATATGGTCTGATTCTGTGGGGAAACTGTAGTAGGATTTCAACAATTTTAATTTTACATAAAAAGGCCATTAGAATCATTGCATATTCTGACTCACGGGCTCATTGTAGCCCCGTTTTGTTGATAAAAAAATTAAAACTGTTTAATCTCTATATTTTTTATGTTGATATGTATATTCTGAAACACTTTGAACTTATTAACCCTAATAGTGACAGGCATAAATATAACACTAGAAATAGAGATAACATGGCTATAGATTTCATAGATTTAGCAAAACAGTAAATAGTCACACTGTTATTTCTCTGAATGTGTATAACTTTCTGCAGCCACTAACAATTAAATACCCTTTTAAAGAGTTTACGTGGAGATTTTACAATTGGCTCTTGATGAATCCTTTTTATTTTCTAAATGAATTTTTTTAATTTAACAACATTATTTTTTTAATTCAAATAATTTAATCTATTTATTATATTTTATGCCACTAAATCATAAGTTTACTTTTATAAAGTTACTATGAATTGTAAATTTTATATTTCATATTATTTAGTTTATAGTACAGTATATTTATTTTAATTAGATTAAAATGGAATCTTATGTAAGTTATATATTTTCTGTTATTTATGTCTAATATTTTTAATCACTGTTATTTGCTTGTTAATAATTTAATTATATCTACACTGTGGTATTACTTCCCTTTATATAGGCATAGTGAAGGTATCTCTTTTAGTATGTATGTCATAATAGTTTTTATCTTTTTAATTAATATAAAATGTGACTTGTGTTGATGCATTTGTGCTATACAGTGGCGGCTACTCCATAAGAGCACATGAGCACGTGAACCCCCTGTGAGATTTGAAAAAGAAAATGAACCACATTTAAAGTTTAGGTTAAATTATTTACACATTGAAATTACGAAATTTCAATTTTTAAATTCTTAAACGTAAGAAAACTCAAAGAGGCGCCTTCAGCTAGCTTCCGCTAATCCCGCAGTACTGTCGCACAGTCCCGGTTGTGCTCCATAGCGTATATGCAAGGCCTAATCAGCTGTTCTGTCTGGAAGGCGGTGGTGGGGCCGTCTTGTAATAGAAGCCAGCGGTGCACATTTGCCGTGTGCTCCACTCAGACTACTTTTAAAATCTGTTGTTTGGTTGTTAAGTATGGTTTTTAACTACGTTAAAATATGTTGTAAAATATTTTTAAATGCATGTTTAAGCGTATAATTTTTACAACATTTTACTTGTGCGCTTTTACTTGTGGGGTACTCCGTACACCCCAAAACCCCCGGTGTGTGAACCCCCACTTTACTAGGTCAAAAGCCGCCACTGGTGCTATACAACAATAAAGATTTTATTTATTTATTTATTATTTACTTCATGAAACTCACTAACAGTGTAAATACATTCTGTGAGCAAACAATTTTTTAACTTAGACTTAAAACTTAAAGGCAACTCTTTTATTTTATGTGGCAACAAATCAAGAACTTTGATACCGTAGCATCTAAAACTATATAATAAACCTGCTTACTGCTACAATTATATCTTTTGACACATAACTTAAAACCCCTCCTAGTACCATGATTCTACACATTAACTGGTTTAATGAACCTACAGAGGATCTCCTCGATATACAATATATAAGAACTGTATATACAATGAGGGTAAAGTATGAACCCTTGAAGACATAAAGGAGTCTAAGGCGTGATCAAAGTGATGTTACTTATTACTTGTAAAGCACTTTTTTGTAATATAAATATTTTATTTCCGTTATTACAGTTAGCCCATAGTGAAACACCATATGCCATGTCACTATGCATATAGCCATAATATTTAACACCAACATAACATAACTACCTCTCAAAGAAGGCAGTAAAAATACCCACTAACCTATTTTAGATGCTAATCTGTCAAAATGATTAGCCATTTCAGGACAGCTTGCAAAACTACCCCAAGAACTTTGAGGATGTACATTCAAAATTTTGTATGTTAGGCAAATATGCAAGTTCTAAACATCTGTGTGGTAGCTATAATAAATATAAAATCTTATTTTTATATTTGATGTTTTTTGTTAATAATTGGCTATGTAAATAAATACTATTTCTTCTTCATTATGGAGGGCTCACAGAAAGCCCAAAAACAAAATATTTACAGAATCAAAAGCCCTCTGGATCAATGATTTGTTTGGATTTCAGTTAATTGGCTCATAAAGGAATTCCTCTGTCCACCAATCCTTCTTGCATGTATGTTAAGAGACATGTACATTTGTGGTTAAGAGTACACATCAAGAGACACATACATTTGGTGAGTGGGATGATATGTCAAGAGGCATGTCCTTTTGGTGGGTGGGAGTGTACTTCAAGAGATGTATATGGTTGGTAGGTGGGAGTGTACTTCAAGAGATGTATATGGTTGGTAGGTGGGAGTGTACTTCAAGAGATGTATATGGTTGGTAGGTGGGAGTGTACTTCAAGAGATGTATATGGTTGGTAGGTGGGAGTGTACTTCAAGAGATGTATATGGTTGGTGGGTGGGAGTGTACTTCAAGAGATGTATATGGTTGGTGGGTGGGAGTGTACTTCAAGAGATGTATATGGTTGGTAGGTGGGAGTGTACTTCAAGAGATGTATATGGTTGGTGGGTGGGAGTGTACTTCAAGAGATGTATATGGTTGGTGGGTGGGAGTGTACTTCAAGAGATGTATATGGTTGGTAGGTGGGAGTGTACTTCAAGAGATGTATATGGTTGGTAGGTGGGAGTGTACTTCAAGAGATGTATATGGTTGGTGGGTGGGAGTGTAATTCAAGAGATGTATATGGTTGGTAGGTGGGAGTGTACTTCAAGAGATGTATATGGTTGGTAGGTGGGAGACATTAACGGTAGGACTTAACTGAAGTTTACTATCCATAATATATTTATGGTATAATATTTACTTTGCTTGCAGGACTAGGGCGATAATGCCTGTGGCAATAGGTGCTGCCGCTGATGTACCACTAAAGGTTGTTGTACAATCACCATTTATGTCGATGGTCGCCTGAAACACAATTGTTATAAATGAGCAATATTAGTATAATTCAGTATATATTATAGAAAAATAATAGTCACAAATATAAGTTAGTTAAACATCAGAGGAACATAAATATTTAGGTTCCTCCAAGGTTAAACTCATATTGGTGTCAAACTAAACTGTGAAATCATACAAAAGATCTAGTATTAGTAATAGATATTCACAAACCCCCTTCTATCTATTTTCATCACACATATGCTTTTTACTATATGACAAAAAGTAACAAAGTCCCAAATAATTTTTAACAAATATCTTTTAATGGAATGTGTCAAGAAGTAGCATAACTACAGAGGAGAAGTTGGAACAGTTTGCTCCAGGCACCCTAAAAAAGGGCCACCTCTCAAATGCTGATATGGAAAAAAATATATAGTCCTAATAAAATGTTAACAAAAATTTAAAATGTGAGACTCTATTTTATCAAATAAGTAGACTATATACAATATTCAGCCCAATATACATCATAGGCTGTATGTCTGCATGCAGTTAACACTATACATGTTTACCTTTTTAAATTTAACAAACAAAAACAACAACAAATAATGTTACATAAACATTTATGTTGTTATATGAAAAATAGTCTAAATTTAAAGTGCCTATTAAGGAGATAACCTACAATAATTTGGACAAAACATTTTTGGAATATTTTATTTTTTAATAATTACATAATAATTTATAATTTACATTTTTTGTGACCATAATATTTATAGAAAATTAGATAATATAATAAAATGATATAGATAATTTTTTTAATATCAAAAGTTTTAACCACAACCAAATAATTAGTTTACAGCCTGGAATTCATTTTGATAAATCCGGTTCCACATATTGATTCTTTTAAAGGATCAACCATTATACAGTAATTCACATTTCAAAACTTCTTGATTTGAAATGTTGCAAAAACAGCCAGTGTGTTTAGTTTGTTCAGTAACAGTAATAATGCACAACAATGAATTATAATGTTAACAAAAAGTTAATTTTATTGTTTTGTTTTTTTAGTGGATATTGTAAGGTATATAGATAGCATAATGCCTGCAGTAAATTTGTATACTAATTTTAAATAAGCTATCCTATTCAATCTATGATTACAGTTTATACTAAATTAAACTGTAATTGATACTCAAGTCAAGCAGTTAAAACTATTCATGTCCACCATTTTGTTATCTCAAGTACACTTAGTGATAATTGGATTATGGTAAAAACAACAAAGGTGCCATATTATTCTAGCTATTTTAATAATTCCTAAGTATCCAACAAAATCCCCACAATCATCATATTTACTTCAAACCAGAACTTGAATAGATCATAGCGCAACTCATTGCCCCCCCCCCCCCCCGCATTACCTAATTGCCCAGACGCTAGGTTACGTTGAGTTGCAATGAAAGTGGTAGAGAATATGTTTTTTTTATTATACTTGTCTTCATTACAAGGGAGTAAAAGATAAAGAATATATCATTGTCCCAATACATATGTACTTTTAAAGTATGCCTATGACAAAATTATTCACAATTCAACCTAAACATTGCACAAAGAGAAACGAATGAAAAATAGTCATGGTTTTTCTAAAAGATTGAATATAGTATTTGAATTGTGAAGGACTTGAATTTTTATTCAACATCTAAAGACATACTACTAAATACATAATTTTCTTAACTAATGCTAACAACATTTTAGTCTTGTTAGTGGGATTTATTATTTAATAAATATACTTTCTTGCACTCTAAAGATTTAAAAATTTGCAAAAGGAACTTCAATACAGGCTCTGCCTTCTGAGGCCGTATATTTTTTAAAAAGATTTATTTATTGATTTAGGTATATAATAAATATATGAACAAATTAAATTTCTAATGAAAAATAAAATTTCGAGTCCAAGTATATATTCATGCAAAAATATGATGCATTAGAATATATTTTTACTCTGCATATATCTTTAATAGAAATAGAACATATTCTATTCTATTCTACTTGCATGTTGGAAGGTATTCTGGGAGTGTGTGATATATAATATGACAATATATATTTTTGTATGCTCCTTATGGACAGCTAAGATCCTAGTTATTGTTTTTCTCCAGCTATTAAAACTATCATGTTGTTTAACATATTGGTAGATAAGATAATTGTGATGTAATTTATTATAATAATTATATAATGCCTCTGTTATTCAAAACTAACCCCTAGACCCCTAGATCTGTGCCTCAAGTAAAGTATCTGATTTTAGACACCATTTAATATATAAATTCTTGTTTAAACACGAAGCAGGCAACCTGCATACACAAATTTAGGATTAATTGTGGCTATAAATTATTTCCTATATACATTATTGCCTAAGAATAATTAAAAAAAAGTACTTACAACAGCTTCATCATTTATATTGCCACCAGAGTAGGTACCGGCAAAAACAGCTGTGCATCGCTCGCTGTAATATACTGTCTTACCCCTTTGGGAAGCACTGGTAATGGGGATGGTTACTATATGGTTGATAAAACCATCCAATGCACAATTGTCTTCTGATTCTCTGCCATTACCAGCAGAGAACACGTAGATAGCACCCTTTCCATCTCGCCCCTAGGAATAAATTAATAACACTTACAGTATTCTAATAATTATAAACATTTGTAAAGAAATATTATTGCAAGATAAGTTACTGTTTGTTAGTACCATTAATAATGCTCTTCTCTGAAATCTTACAAAACATTACTTGTACTATGAGATTGTTCTCTGAATATGTGTTTAGTGGATTGATCTCCATCGGTACATTTGCTATTTGTTTATAACTTTTTCTACAATGAATAAGATGTTAGTTAAGTTGAGTAAGCAATTTACAGAACTATACAGTACTACAGTGTAGGCCTACCAATATTAACTTGGATTCATTTTGCCCAAGGTATTATTGCTAACATTTTCAAAGGAAATTTGATTATGCTGTGTAGCAGATTTTATTTTATCCTTGATAACAAATCCGATGTTCAATGTTTCATTTAACTTCAGACCTCCTATCAAAGTCATGTTCTCAATGTCCACATTTGAAATTAAGTTCACTATTAATTTACACCAAATTTATGTTCAAACATATACATTTTGAATACTGAATTTACTGAAGTCCATGTAGTGTTAATATCTGTACATCCATCCATACCCTATATCTAAATGTTGTTGCAGTGGGCGGAAGGAGTTTAGAGTGGGGGGGGGGGTAAATCAGGACAAAAGGAAGGGGAGTCTGGGGGAGTCATTGCCCCAGGAGTTGAAATTTTTAAAATTAACAGACACGAAATCACATTTTACAGTAACCTTAAACTTAATTTAGAAGGGCAGCATATTCTATGGTAATGATTTAAATACTAGAAACAATATGAGGTAGTTTTTATTTTAGCCTATATCTTCTTATAGATTGAATATCTTCTTGTTAGTGTAACAGAATAAATAGTAAGCCTAATAGTCTAAACCTAACTCTATTGCCGGAACAGAAGGTACTAATAACTGTCAGAAAATAAAACAAATGAAATTGTAAAATTAGTCACCGATATTATATGAAATTATGGGGATTACATACCAATATTTAAAACATTATTTTATGTTAAGTTTCAGTAGGCCTATCACAAAACAACAATCAGTTTTGTCATCCACTTTTTCAGTATGTTTTGATTTCATTGATACTTCAGCAACTTGGACAACATTTTACTAATGTATACTCGTGTTTTCGGTATATTTGCAACAAGAGTCTGCAGAGGCTATCAAACATACCGTTTTTAATCCCATAAGAACAAAGTTATTTGCAAATCCATATTTTTTTGCAAATAAAAAATGTAAATTTTTACTATATCTTACTTTGGTAATGGTACTTTGGTTTAACCACAGATAACTAACTCTACCCAGATAGCTCACAATATACAGGAAAAGCTGCGCACTGTTTAAGGAGTATGTAGGCAACACGCACTACACGACCGTGAATTTAAGGCCGGTTTTCACATAGGGAACCGTGCTCCTACTGTGCTCCTACCGTGTCCATGTCGCGCGTTTTCAGCAGTAGGGACCCGGCTACTGTCGTGCTCCTACCGTGCCCCTGTCGTTCTCCAGTAAAGTAAAGTGTTTTATTCATCATATAACATTACATAGTTGAGCGAAGCTCAGTAACAAATGACATGTCAATATACAAGATGTCTTAATACTAATTAATTAATAGTACTAACATACTAACAAGTTTGTGAAAATAAAGGTAAAACAATTAAAATTGTGTTATAGTCAATACTTATGATTCATAAAATCCTTTATGGAATAAGGACATGACTGTGCTAGCTTATCAAATACTTTTATTAGAAAAACTCTGTTGTTATTTTCTTTCTTTAATTCTCCTGGAAGGTTGTTAAATAATTTTACTGCCATATAATATGGGCCTTTTTCAACTAATGCCAATCTGTGTTTTGGGTACCGCAGGTTCTCTTTTTTCCTAGTAGCATGAGTATGAATAGTCCTAGCATTTTCAAAGTACTGAGGGTGCTGCTTAAAAAATTTTAATAATTCATAAATGTACAATGCTGGTAAGGTTAGTAGGTTATTTGTTTTAAAAATTGGTCTACATGAGTCTCTGTATCTAATTTTAAAAATAGTACGGATAGCTTGTTTTTGTAATTTAAAAATTTTTCCTAAATCAGATGTAGCTCCCCATAGAATAATACTGTATCTAATAATTGATAAAAAATAACCGTGATACACCTGTAGGCCTATGCGTGTGTCAGTAATACTTGCTACTACTCTAATAGCAAACAGGGATTTACTGAGCTTTTTTTGCATATCTGATATTTGTTCCTGCCATTTTAAATTGTATTGTAGTGTGAAGCCTAAAAAATTAACACTATTTGAGTTTAAAGCCACCTCGTTGTTAGGCATGTCAAACTCTATCTCTTCTGATACTTTTGGATTAAAATTTAAAATTTTTGTTTTAGAACAATTCAAACTGATACCATTTTGTGTCAGCCAATTAGAAATTTCACGAAGTACGTTTTCAGCTTTCAATTTTGTTTGTAATTTTGATTGTTCCTTGATCAAAGCTGTTGTATCATCTGCAAACAGATAGAGTGATGTATTTATATTAAAGGGCATATCGTTAATGTACAGCAAAAACAAAAGTGGGGCCAAGATAAAACCCTGCGGTACCCCACATTTCACCTCCTTCCATCTTGAGAATGTAGGAATATTATCATCTCCCATTATCTTAACTCTTTGAAACCTCTGCCCCAAATAGGTATCAAACAACTTAATTGAAACCTCTTTAAAGCCATAAGACTCCAATTTAACAAGCAATAATTCGTGGTTAACACTGTCAAAAGCCTTGGACAAATCACAGAAAATCCCACACATAGGCTGTGATTCATCCAAGGCATCCAACAGGTCCCCAACCAGCTCAAACACTGCCATCTAGGTGGATCTTCCTGCCTGAAACCAAACTGTTTTTCATTTAGAATTTTGTTTTCTTCTAAGTATTGAATTACTTGATTGAATATAACTTTTTCTATTATTTTTGAAAATGATGGTAGCAGAGCCACTGGACGGTAGTTATCTAAAACCTTTCGATCTCCTTTTTTGAATATTGGAGAAATAGTTGAAAACTTTATCTTGTTTGGAAAGACACCTGTGGTTAATGTTGAATTTACAATGTGTGTTAAAGGATATATGATTTGACTACTGATTTTCTTAATTATTGAGATAGGAATTTCGTCCCACCCAGATGACTGCTTGTTTTTTAGATTTGTTATTACATCAGTGATATATTTACATGTGACTGGTGTAAATTTGAAATTCAAAATTTTTGAACCTATTAAGTTTAGACTACCTTGAGCACTTGTTACTACAGTTTTTCCTGAAGCGGACCAACCAATCCTACTGAAGTAGTGATTGAATATTGTTGCTATTTTATTCTTGTCCCTAACTAAAGTGTCATTATCAACTGTTACTTCATTACATTTACAGCCACCATCTGAAAATCCAACTTCTTTTCTAACCACTTGCCAAGTGGTCTTAGCAACGTTTCCTGAAGTTTTTAATTTAGAAGAAATAATCAACTTTTTTGCTGCCATGATAGTTTTTTTGTAAGTATTTTTATAGTTTTTTAAATAAATATGGAATTTTGGGTCAGCAGTTAGTTTTGATTTTCTGTAAACCTCTCTTTTGTTTGTACAAGATATTCTTAATCCTTTTGTCATCCATTGAGTTTTTGTTTTGATGTTATTAGTTAAATGTTTTTAGAGAAAACAAAAACAAGGTATAGAATATAGAGAAAAAACTTTTTTAAGCTTCGTCACTGCCCGTGCAGCCTAGTGTCTGTGACCAATCCTCTTGACTTAGCATGTCTGAGAATTTATCAAGCCTTCCTTCTGAATTTAATAGTCTTGTACAAATATTTTTTCTCTCGGTTTTAAAACACCCATCTTTGACAAACAACAGTTAAGCTGTATGGTCAGACAATCCTAGTTCTATTACCTCTCCCCTAAATGATTCTTCCCCGATATTCGTTATTATGTTATCGATACATTTTTTAGAATGATTAGTAATTCTTGTAGGTTTTAAAATAGTTACATTAAAATTAAAAGATTTGAGAACTGAATCAAAAGTTTGCTTTTCACTATCGTTTTTTAACAGGTCAATATTAAAATCACCGCAAATAAATATACTTTCTTTCCTTGTGTAGCCTTATTTAAGCTACTATTTATTTTTGATATGTTGAACAAACTTAAATGAGAGATTAAAATAAAACTTCTTCAATGATAAAAATTTTTCTTTATTAATCTTCTTATAAATAACTTCAATAAATAAAAAATGGATTCTTCTTAAAATAATGATAAAAACGAAAATAAAAATCTCGTCTTTTATTGACTCAATGGAACATACCTAAATTAAAACAACTCTTCCAAAATAATAAATTAAATATCTTCAGACCAGAACCTTTTTTATTAATTTAACTTTTTCAATAAATTTCTTTAAACTATTAAATCCAAAATTCAAAAATTGTAATAATTTGTTTAAAAATTGTTTAATTCTTTAAATGTTTAAAATTGTTTGAAAATTGAAAATTGCTTTAAAATTGAAAATTCTTTAAAATTCTTTAAAATTTCTTTAAAATTGCCTCCGGGAGATCTGGAACCAAAAGAAATAACCAGCTTTTAGTGACTTGAAACATTTTCCTTTTTACTTACAAAATTTTTTAAACAGAAAACAAAGCACTCTAAAAACTGTCACTAGAAGAGTGACTTCAAACAAGAAACAAGTTTAACCGCGCATGCTTGGTGGATCTTACCCTAACTACTAGAACCCTACTGAAAAAACCTAACTAAAGAAAACTTGTAAAAATTACTTACGTAGCTGTCCTGGAGGTTTAAATCCAAAAGTGACCACAACAAAGCACGACAGGTGTTTGGTATTCTTAAGTTAGCATAAGTATATATATATCTGTTATTTTTAATAGTCTTCAATTTATGTTATATTATTTTGTATGTTGGTATCACTTGGGCAATATAGCATTGGAGGTTAGAAGGTTTCCCCCTCTCTTTTCTTGTAAAAAACCGCGCAAAACCCCCTCTTCCCTTGCCGCGAAAAGACAGCCACAGTCCCAGTGTGTATCAAACTCTCGCCACGTACAGTCGTTATGTATGTCGTGGGCTTCCTCCACCTCGTGCTAGTTTATAATTTGTTATAATTGTAACAACCTCATTTGTTCATAATCGTCACCGTATATTCATGTAGTTTTTTCCACCTCTCGCTCCGTTAAGTGCCATGGGGTGGAGTGTGTGGACTTCAAGATGTGTTGTGTGCAATCCTGTTTTGGGGCTCATTCCTCTACGAACTTCTTCTTCTTCTTTGTCTCGCCCCGGGGGTCATCCGCAGCTGTGGACTCCCCACCGCCCCCGCCAAGTTGGGTTAGACTTTCGCCGTATACAGCTAAGGGGTACTGTTGTTTTATATATCTATATTTTTTTGGGGTGACATAAAACCCCCACCGCTTAATGGTTAATATTAATGGTCCTTCGCTCCTTTTATTTTATTTAACCTAAAATTAACGTGATAAAAATCTCATTCTCTCCGGGTCTCCAAAAATGGTCCTACGAGACGGATGAATTGCACCGTTCTGTGGACAAAAACAGTTCAAATCGCTCTAAAACCCTCTAAACAAACTTTTAAAAAAAAATTTCCCTAAAAAAGTTTTATGGTGAACTTTCCCTCAATAACTTCAAACTCGATATTTGTCGATATTTTAAATCAGCGAAATTAATTGCCCCGTTTTGGGCTGCACGTGGTTTTTCCCCATTTATATTCCCCGCTGTTCACCTCCCACCATTCTAGCCTCCCTGCCGTCCATTCGATCAAAGCTGCACAGGCAGCACAGCTGACATCTGTAAAAAAGACAACTGTCACTTCTCATTGTTATGGTTTATGTACTTATTTACATTTGATTGTTTGAGTTTAACTCACGGGGCTTAGACTTTCTTGATTATTTAAAAATTTTTACTGCTTTTTTTGTTTTTAAAAATTGATTTATTTATTTTAACAAAGTTAACGTAAAAACTTGTCCCTTTTCGCGACACTTGTTTATTTTTATTTTTTTTGGGATCCTTTTGTTTAAAATATTATTGAACTATTAAAAATGTTATATAAAATACTTAACCTTTCTCTCACTGTAATTAAAAGGATTTTTTTGTTTTTTTTTAAAAAAAATTACTGAAAGAAAACTTGATTTTTTTGAAAATTTTGTTTACATATACTAGGGCAATTCAATAAGCTGTTTTTTTGTATAGTTATAGTTTATGTTTCCCCCTGGTTTTTATACATTGTTAACAAAAAAGCTAACAAGTTAAAATACTGTACTATTTTTTCTTTATTGGGGTTTAAATTAAAATTATTGTTTTACATCCTCATTTTTGACAGTGGGTTTAAATTTTGTTTTGTCCTTTACAATTAACACCTCTTGTTAATAGTTCATTTTTTTGCCCCTCAAGTCTCCTGATCAAGTGATTGTAAATTGCTCATACTTGTAATTTTTTTTTTTGTTGTATTGTAGTCTCTGTAATACAGTCAACTTTCCTAGGTGAATTTTTTAAATTATTATTCACACTCCGTTCCCGACCCCATTGTCTTTTGTTGTTGCTAAAAATTTTTATTGATTTTTTTTTTTTATTCTTAATTTTAGGTTTTGCACTGTGTTTACATTGATCCCAAAGGCCTACTTTATGTTCGTTGGCTTTATGCCCTTACGCCTCAGGACCCAAAATATTTGGGGGACTTCTCTCCTGGGGATTGGAATTTGTCTTTTATTGATTTAAAGTAACTCAGTGTTTTTTTCTCTGAGATGGCTCCCAAAGTTGGAAAAATTTCCCTCTGTATCTACACCCGGTCCACGTTATTGACCAAAATGGGGTTTACTAAACTAAAGACCGCTGTTGATGAGTTTAGCCCAGACTGGCAAACCGCTTACTCCCTCCAACTAAAGAAACTTGCTCCCTATGAAAAGAATCAGGAAAAAAAAAGGGCGGTTTTGAAAACCACCCCCAAAAGGGCTTTTGTTCTCGAAAATGACCTATCCGATTACTTTGTCCGTATCGGACGACTTAGAGCCCTTTGTTCTTTTCATTTCCGCAACCATTGAAGTATTATTACCCCCCAAAGTGCCTAACACACCCTAGCTTTTAAATGATGCTTCACCGCCTCCAAAATCCCTGTTTCTCACGTCCCCCTCCCCCAATCGTTTTGCGAAATTTTCGGGTGCCCCCTCAGTGGACCATTTCATAAATTTGTTTGCACTAAAATACACAGAAACGCTCCCCTTTCGAGCGTGATGAAATTCCAATACCTTCTAACGTGTCAGTGAGGCCCGCTTAATTGGGAAAAGCCTAAATCTCACGGGGGGGCCCAACACCTGGGGCAATAACTGCTGAGAGAACGTTACCACAACTCAGAAAGACTGCAATCTCTCCACCTCAACAGCTGTTGGATTTACTCAACATAACCGCCACCTCTCTCAAGGGACTCCCGCCATTTGTGAATCTCTTTCGGAACATTCCCAAGCTTTAAAGCCTTGGAATGAAACGCACCGATAAAATCCACTTTTGTCTGCACCCCTGGCGCAGATGGAAAATGATCTGCGCAAAAAACTTGAAGGGTTTGCCCTATTAATGAGGAAGCTCTTCACGCTCTTTTCTGGCGTAACAGATATTTTTAAATTCTAAATTTTGGGAATGTTGAAAAGGAGGATGCAACCTTTCACGCACCTCTCACTAAAACCCGCACACTAAAACCCAAAAGGCCTTCGCGCCAAAAAGGTCATTCCGCACTAGGATGCCCAGTATGGTCATGCACATTCTAACCCCTTTCCCCCTCCCTTGCGCTTCTCAAGGCAAGTCCCATGGCATATTTTTTGCTTGTAACTAAAGCGGACAAAAAATTTCCCTTTGTGCAGCTTTCCGTAAAAAATTCCTCAGATCGCACGCATGGTAAAAGACCATAGGCTTTGTTTTCCCTGTTTGGGAAAACCATGACAAAAAGGGAATGCCGTCTCAAGGGCCGTCAAAATTGTAAAAAAGGCATCACACTTTTTTACATTTTCCCACTTCTCAGGGCAAACATGCTAATTATAGCGCCCCCCCTCAAAGCAATAAGCCTCCAAAACCCCCGTTCCAATTAAGGAGATAGCCACTCTAAAGAAAACACCTACACTCGGTGACAATGATGCTCAGGGTCACACCACTCGGTTTTTTGGCACTCTACCGTTTTTGGCACGCCTTAATAAAACTCACCTTTTCAGGTGAACTCATGTGTTGGCTTGATCGACTGCGGTTAAATACGGTTTTTGACACGAACGAGCCGCCCCTTTTTAGGCGCAGTGGGTTTAAATCCGAAGTTCAACTCCGGGTTTTTTTTGGGAAACCACATTACCAAAAACAAAGGTCAAACTCTTTCAACTTGAGACACTCTCCGGCCTATCCCGCTTACAACCCCAGTGTCCGGATCCCTGCCCACGGTTCCCTCGAGTTCCCACCCCCCGGAGGTCTTTCGTCTCACCGGGGGCTGCCCTGCCGACCCCCCTTTCCCCTGCCAGGGGGGTTGAGTGTACTGGGGGGGCCCCTTACCCCAAGACTACACTCATGGGGGCAGAACTCGGACCCGGCCTACCTCACCTTCGGAATCACTTTGGATATTTTGTCTTGGGCCCCGCACCTTGTGCGCCTCTGCTTATCCTGTTTCACACCTCGTGCCTTCATTCGGCATGTGACTCAGGGCCCTTCACTCCTCATTACAACGTTTTCTGGAACAGGAAGAACCCCTAACTTACTCGGGGAAATCTCAAGAAGAAGAACTTGTGATCAACACTTCGAGCCACTCATAGCCGGGACTGAAGCGGAAAGATTGTTGTCCAATGCCCTTCAAGTCGACCCCCTCCTATTGGTCACTCACGGAAATGGCCCCAAGCGACTGTCTTCCTGGAAAGGGAAATTCCGCTCAACCTCAACTAGGATTCTATGTACATACATAGAGATGGCGAAGCGCTGGCCACATGACAAAGTTTATGCTTTGAAGAAAATCTCCCTCACAACTTCTACCACACCTGGTTTTTACTTAAGCCAAAAGGGGACACCTCAAAATGCGATTGTCTACATGCCAGCTGCAAAAAGAGCAGTGGCCAATCCCTCATGCCTCTATTAGTAGGACCCAAATTGCAACCCAAAACAGCGACGTTTTCTGAAATTCCCGGACACACAACATTGTGTTTACTGCTTATTTGTCAGATTATCTGCAAATTTTAGTCCAACCTTGGATCAGCTGTTTTTAGCTTTTTATGGCGGGAACAGCCCCAGACCCCTTCTATTTTCAAATTGACCCCCAGTACTTTTTGGAGTCAATTGCTGCCCTTTTTTTTCCTTGGCCTTGCATCAAAAGGCTAAGGGGAAGGCCGCCCCTTCCCTGAGGCCGCCCAGGTTTCTGGCCCGAACCTATATTGACGACAAGGTGGGAGCAGACACCTTTGGACAAGCCAAGAAGTTCAAGAGGACCTCATCAAGCTTTTTAAATTTGGGCATTTTTAGCTCCCAAAATGGACCTCCAACTCCCCGAACTGCTTCAGGACTGCCGGGACACGGGGCACCCCTGTCTTCTTGGAAAAAACCCCAATGAAAAATCACCCCACCATCCTGGGTCTTCGGGCACCGGGCGGAAAAGCCTTCCCTTTTGACTTTAAATTTCCCCCCCCTCTCCCTACGAAACGGCACGTGCTCAGCACATTGCCGAAACTACACCCCTTTTGGTCACCCCGCACCTTGCTTTAGCTAGCAAAATGTACATGCAATTATCTGGACTCAAGGTTTCAGGGGACGAACCCCTGATCCCGATTCCAAGCGAAGGGGCCCCTTCGTTCCACTCCTCTTCTCTCTCTTTGGCTCCATACCCCCGGGGGCTCCGGCTCTCTGCCCCTTCAGTATCGAAGTACATGGTTTCTGCGACGCTCCAAAGCTGGGTTTTGCCGCCCCCCCCCCCCCCCCCTATATCTCCGCTGCCAGCTCGCCACGATGAAATTCTAGTAGTCAGTCTTCGCCAAAACACGTGTAGCGCCACTTAGCAGTGACCCTTCCTGTCTTGAGTTTTGTGCCGTCATCTCCCAGCCAGCTGAAGCCCATGCTTACTATTTTTTAAGAAATCTCTCCCTCCAAAAAAGTTTTCTCTGGTGCGACTCAAAGGTGTCTGACCTGGCTGCAGACTCCCTCGTATGGAAAAACCATGTGGCAAAATGTGTTGCTAGACCAAGAAAATCATCCTCCTTCAAGCTGGGGTTATATTTCCCCGAAGGAAAACCCGCAGATTGTCCTCGCGAGGAAACCCCGCCCCGGAAGGTGGGAAAACTCTCTTGGTGGACTGGACCCCTGGCTCTCCATGCCCCCTTTCCCTTGGCCTGACCCCCTTTCACCCCGATACGACCAGATATCTCAGCTTCAAAAGAGATGAAGACCACACCCTTGGTTGCCTCACCTCCCCTCCCAAGCGAATGGGACTCCTGTCCCCCTTTCCTAGGAAAATGTGGCACGGCCCCTTTTGCGCTTCATTGGCAAAGTCGTAAAAAGGCCACCCCGGGCCCCCTCTCTCCCTCCGAGCTCAACAAGGGCCCACTCAAGATTTTTAAACCGTCCAGGGCTCTTGTTTGCTGAGGAATTTTCTCTTCAACGTCAGCGGGATGCACTACCGACTCCCAACCCCCGAAACCTTTCTCGCGCTGTGGATTTGCGCGGGCGGGACTTAGCCGCCTCCCCTCTCCTTGACTCGTCACCCCTTTCTTTTGCCAAAAAAAAACCATATTGTGGACCGGGCCCTGGGTCATTGCCCCAAATACTCCCTCCACTTTTGGACCCCAGATCACACAAGTTTCTCTCAGTTTTTTGGATTTTATGTGCCCGAAGTGTGTTGTTCCGAATTTTTAAATGTGTGACCTGTTTTAAAAATAAACCTGCAAGTAACACCCCCGGATGGGTGACCTACCCCCCTCCCGAGTGACCCCTGCCGACCATTTTTCGTCTACCGGGATGGATACGTGGACCCTTTTTTGAAAAGATGTTGACCCTTCGCCTATCAAGCAGAAAAAAAATGTATTTGTGTATTTTTGTTTTTATGGTGACCCCAAAGGCCGAACCTGAAGTTGTCAGGACCTCACTACGACGGTTTCATAGCCGCCCAAACCCTTTTGGTCTCGGCCCCGGTCTGTGTACAGATCCTACAGCGAATGTGGGGACAAACTTTATCGGTCGTGCCCCTTCGTCGCCCCATCGACACTCAAGTCAACTCTACCTCTGTCAAGAAGTGATACATCGCTTAAACCCCCCCTGTGGAATCAGCTTCCATTTTAACCCCCCCGCTGCTCCCCATCAAGGTGGATTATGGGGGAAAATGCAGTGAAGTCGGCAAATTTCCATTTTTAAAAAAATTGTGAGGGGGACCCATTTTAACCCCTTTCCCCAGTTTATAACTCTTCAAATCAAGGGGGGCGATTTCTTTAAATCTAGGCCTTCAGCCTCTTCAAAACGATCCCTCTGATCTGCCCTTGACTCCCCGGGCATTTTTTGATCGGGACCACCCCGGCACGTCCCTGAAAGCAACGGCGTGAAGTGCCCTCAACCCCCTGAAACATTGGCAACTGAACAATCTTTGCACACGGATTTGGCAACGCTGGAGCCTGGGAAAAATCCACTGCTACAACAGGCTCAAAAAGGACAAGTCCAAGAAAAAAACGAGATTGGTGACCTCGTGCTGTGCCGCCCCCCTGCCCCCCCCCCCTGGCCCCTTGCTCGAGTGAGGGTACTCACCCCGGCAAGGACGGCATCGTCCGGTCGGGACCTCAAGCGGCCAGGACATTCACGGTCCAGTGCAAAAATTTCCTTGCCCCCGAAATAAGTGACTGAGTGTCCGCCCCCTGTCTTATTTTTTTTTCTTGGTGTTTTTAATGTTTGTTGAAGCCTGCAATGCTTCAAAAGGGGGCCCGGGAAAGTTTGGTATTCTTTGTTAGCATAAGTTATTAATATCTGTTATTTTTAATGTCTTCAATTTATGTTATATTTTTTTGTATTTGGGATCCCCGGGCAATTAGCATTGGAGGTTAGAAGGGTTTCCCCCCCCTTTTTTTTTGTAAAAAACCCCGCAAAACCCCTCTTCCCCTTTCCGCGAAAAGACACCCCAGTCCCCGTGTGTACAAACCTCGCCACGTACAGCGTTATGTATGTCGTGGGGTTCCCCACCTGTGCTAGTTTTTAATTTTTTTATAATTGTAACAACCTCATTTGTTAAATTGTCACCGATATTCATGTAGTTTTTCCACCTCTGCTCCGGTTTTGGCCATGGGGTGAGTGTGTGGACTTTTAAGATAGTGGTGGTGACAATCCGGTTTTGGGCTATTCCCCTAAAGACTTCTTCTTCTTTTTAGTGCTCGTCCCGGGGGTCATCACGCGCTGTGGACTACCCAGCCCACACCAGCCAATGTGGGTTAGACTTTGCCGTATATCACTCAAGGTACTGTTGCTTTATATTTTATATATATTTGTGGTGACATAAAACCCCTCACCGTCTTAATCTGTTAAAATTTTAATGGTTTGTCCCATGTTTTTATGTGTACTTAAAAATTAAGTGATAAAAATCTCATTTTCTCACGGGCTCCAAAAACAGGTCACCCTCTCACTCCACGGAACCAAAAAAAATTGCCGTACGGTAAAAGAACCCGAACGGTTTTTAAATCGCCTTTTTAAAACGAACGTGGTCACACACTGAAAGATTTCGTCGAACTGCCGGAACGCTCGCAACCCTTCCACCAACGGACTTACCCCCACTTGACTCTAGAAACTAAACAACCAATTAGAACCCTCTAAACCAGGACATCTCAACAGGTAAGCTCACCAAACATGTTGCCTTCAGAAAACCATGTCGCTATGAAAACTTGACAAGAAATTAACAGACGTGAAAATACTGGTTGTTTAGCTAATTTATATGGGAAAAAACTACTTTTTTATTTGAAAGGGGAAGATTCTGAATTTTTCTCAAAACTTGGAGAATTTATATCGAAAACTTTTGGTAAACAAACCAAACTCCTAAACCTCTCAGTTCTTACAATATTTAACATTTTCTGTTTATGTTAAACGGTCCTGATGAAACGTTCATTTTGAAATGAAACTTTCAAATGTATCTTATTTCAAGGTATTATCTTGAAATAAGATACATTTCAAGAGCATACCTACCACCTAAGCATAGGGTTGTAAACAATGTAGAAATCGAAAGACATGTTTTATATGTAATAAATATGGACACATAGCGAGGGATTGCTATCAAAATAAGAAGCACTTATCGATTGGCTTAAAAACCGGTTTCTGAAGTCCCCTTACCAAGCTTTGCTCAAACTCGTCTTCTATTTCGCCGTTTCTAGTTATTTCCTGCTCTATGTTTACCGCACGGCTAACCATATGCTTAGGTGGTAGGTATGTTCTTACCTCTCTACGTTGTACATCGTTGTAACATACATTTTGTACTTGAATACACATGCTATCTAAGTCTGCATAGCTGGTAGGATTTCCCACAAATACTAATTTAGCTCTAGTTTCAGGATTTAATCCTAATTTAACAATGTCTACAACGATGTACAACGTAGAGAGGTAAGAGCATACCTACCACCTAAGCATATGGTTAGCCGTGCGGTAAACATAGAGCAGGATATAACTAGAAGCGACGAAATAGAAGACGAGTTTGAGCAAAGCTTGGTAAGGGGACTTCAGAAACCGGTTTTAATGAGCCAATCGATAAGTGCGTCACTCTGCTAGTTGAACAACAAAGTTTTCACACCACCAAATAAACAATATAACACAGTAAAATACAATAGACCCGGAACGAGTTTTACATAGAAAGAGTTTATTCTACACACTGATGCCCGTACACAACAACACAGCAAACGAAAAATTTACTAAACTCCCCTGTTAAAAAATAACAGTGCTAATATGGAAAAACAGTCAAAACTTTTTTACCAACTTTTTAATTATAGAAAACAACAAATTTGAAACGGGAAGAAATTAATTGTTACGGGAAAAGTTAAATTTAATGAAATTAGGGGGAAGATTTTTTTAAAAAAATTTGAAAGCATTTTTGTCCTAGATTAAAATTTAAATGGGGGTTCAGATATTAAGTGCCCTACAGCGAGCCCAAAGTGAAATGAAGAAACGGGGCAGTGTAATTAAAAAAAAAAAAAATAAAAAATTTCCTTGGAAAAAAACTTGTCCAAGAAAGTAAACAATTAATTTTCTATGAAAATTTGGGAGCCCAATTTATTAAACAAAGTGATTTGGTAGTAGTTTTTAAAAGTAACCAGTGTTATTTTAAACTTAAACCCAAAAAGAAAAAAATTGGGAATCTTTTCACATTTAAAGCTAAGGGTTCCCAAATTTAAATGTAAACCCAATTTTTTAAAAACAAGTAAATAGGGGGTTAAAGGGGAAGTGAAGGAAGAAATAGTTGATTTAATAAAAAAATATCCAAATGTTTACACTAATAAAATAGGCAGTGGAATAGATTATGAATATACAATTAAATTGAATGATACTACACCCGTAAATATTAGACCATATCCTGTTAATCCTGCTAAGATGAAAATTTTGAAAAATATATTAGATGATTTACTCAAACAAAATATTATTAGACCTAGCCAATCACCATACAATAGCCCGGCATTCTTAGTACCTAAGGGTGAAGAGAAATATAGGCTAGTTATTAATTATTCAGAAGTAAACAAGAAAATAGAGAAAGTAAACACGCCACTGGGTGACTTGCATGATATTCACCATTTCCTAGAAGGAGCAAAATATTTCACAGTCTTAGATTTATGTAGCAGTTTTCACCAAATTAGATTATCGGAAGAAAGTAAAAGAATAACAAGTTTTAGTACACCCTTTGAAAGCTTTTGAATTTAATCAGCATTCCATTTGGTCTTCATTTAGGCTCATCTTTGTTATCCAGTTATTTAAATAGAGTACTGGAGGGACTGAAATTCAAGTGTGTCATTAATTATGTGGATGATTTAATAATTTATTCCAAGACATTAAATGAACATTTACAACATATTAAAGAAGTAACTGAAAGACTCAATAAATGGAACCTCACTGTTAACCCAGAAAAAGTAAAATTTGTATTTAAAGAAATAAAGTTTTTAGGATATCTTATCAGCCATAATCAAGTTACAATAGATCCTGAGCGCACCAGTTCAATTTTAAGTGCCAAACCCCCTACCAATAGCAAAGCTGTAAGTCGATTTATAGGAATGTCTAGTTATTTTGCTAAATTTATTCCAAATTATGCTGAACTTGCAGCTCCTTTAAATGAATTAAGGAAGAAAAATGTTAAATTTGAATGGAATACCAAGTGTCAGGAAAGTTTTGACAAAATGAAAAAGTAATGAGTATATACCATAAGGAATGCTTAGCTGTAACAGCTTCAATACAGAAATTTTATAGTTATTTGGAAGTAAAGCCATTCACTTTGAGGTGTGACAATAGTGCCTAAGATTGGATTTTAACACATTGTAGAAAATTAGGAAAACTAGCAAGATGGTGTGAAATAATTCTGAGTTTACCATTCAAAGTAGAAATAATTAAGGGTAAAGATAACGTATTAGCAGACTATCTAAGTAGAATATTTAGCAATAATGAAGAGGAAGTTCCAAGTGAAGACATTTTAGTTCATTATTATGATCAGTCGGTAGTACAAACAATGGAAGTAGATAAGGAAGAGATTAGCGATGTTTCACCCACAGTAGAACCTATTATTGTCAAACAAAATAGCTCCAATAGATGGTTTATAACTAACATAACAGACTTTCCTATGTTATGTGTACAGTTATCTGAATATCAGAATAAGGATCCGGAAATCATGGAAATTATATGTAGTATAAGAAACAAAACTAACAATGAAAAATATTTTTTTGAAAAATGGTGTTTTAATGTATAAATATAACAACCGAAGTAAGGATAGGGTTTATTTACCCAAAGAATTAATAAACATGGTGTTTGAGTATTATCACACGTCAACCTATGGTGGACATCCTGGAATAGCTAACACTTTTAGAAAAATAAATCAGTACTTTTATAGGCCTAATCTACATAAAGATATAAAAAAGTTAGTGCAAAAGTGTGAATTGTGTAAAAAATGTAAAAGTACGAATCAATATTTAAAAGGACCTGTAGTATCAAATTACTCGAAGCAGCCTATGGAAAAGTTATACATGGATATATTTGGACCCCTAACTAGGAATAGTAAACAAAACAAGTACTTGCTCATTGTTGTGGATGATTTCACAAAATTTAATTGGTTATTTCCCATGAAAGAAGTTAGATCCAGTAAGATTGAAGAATTGTTAAATGATCGAATTTTCAGCTTGTTCTCACTGCCTAAAATAATAGTGTCAGATAACGCGTCTTACTTTCAATCTCACGAATTAAGAAAATTTTTCTTTAAAAAAGGAATAATTCATAAAACGACTATACCCTATCAGCCCCAGGGTAACAAAAGTGAATGGTTTTTACGCAATTTGAAAGCCATAGTAAAAATGTATGCACATAATAAACAAAATAAATGGGACAAAGAAATCAGTGAATTGAGTTTAGCCATAAACAATAGCACATGTGAAAGTACTGGATTTAGTGGATTTGAATTAATGTTTAACCACGCCAAAAACGATCCGTTAACCAACAAGTGGAGCTTGAACGACCTGGTGGAGAGAAATCTCAGTGAAGAAGACCGACTAAAGCAGTTCGAGAAAGCAGTGGACAACCTTCGAAAAATGAGAGAGCGCAACCAACACAAGGAAGGACAACAAAGGAATCCACTTCGCATCGGAGAGCAGGTCTACATCAGATCACGGGTGCAGTCCGACCAAAGCCGAGGATTCCAGGAGAAGTTGCATTGCATCTATGAGGGTCCATACCAGGTGCTAGCCCAGCTCAGTCCAGTGAGCATATTGGTGCAGAGGCTGTCCAATCCCAAAGAAGTGCGAAGAGTGCACATAAAAGATGTCAAGGTCTAAATAAGTCAATAAGATATTCTTGAAGATGGTAAATATGAGTTGGTAATGTATGAAGGGTTATGAACTTTAATTGATTATGTATGTTTTCAGCAATTAATAATTTTCAGGTCATAAAAAAAAATAAAAATATATTTGTGTAATTAAATAGATGTTTAAACAAAGTTACTTGATATATTTGAAATTTATTTACAATGTATTATTTGATTATTGAAGTTGATAATGAATGACTAATTTTGTTTAAATGTTATATGTCTGTTTGTAAATAACGGATTTCTAATGCTCATGGTGTAATTCATTTTCAGGAAAGTGAAATTAGTATATTAATTCTTACATTCTTACATATGAGACGCCGACACAACGTTGTGCGTATTTTAAGGCGAATATGAATGGTTTTATGAGTGTAGGATGAGTGTAGATGAGTGTAGTCTGGTTACTAACTGAGTTCAACTGTTCCTCAGAAAGGGCAATTTATTAATAGCCCAACAGCCAGGGCAACTAAGGGACCTACAGCTTTACGTGGATTCCGAAACACGTAGTGCTGGTCTGATTTTCAGCTAATTGACAAGCCTGATGCTCAGTTATCTCCCCCACACAACATCCGCACAATGATTACCACCCAACATGGACACCCCAGACTTCTCTAGTAGTGTCCACGCCGATAGCAACCACCAAGCGGACGCCATGTCGGTATTAAGAGGACCGAGCATCCAACCTATCGCCTACAATCTCCCAAACACTTTGTCCCCATGTAGCTGGGTTACAGCACTGCGCCACCAGTGCCGACTCAGCATTATGTACTTTCAGCAAAATAATGTCATGTCAAAGTAAATATTTGATGATTGTAGATTAAGAATTTTAGATTAAGATTGTTGGATTAAAATTGTTAGATTTAGACTGTCAAAGTTATTATTTTTAAAGTTTAGTGAATTTCTTATGTTCGAATAAATTGCTTGGTGGATAAAAGTAAACAAAGAGTAAACAAATTTTGTTTATGTAAAATATATTGAGTTAGTTAATGATCCATGAATATTATGTATTTGAAATTTAATCTGTATTTGTATTCTTGTTATAGTATAAGTGTGTTAAATAGTACAAGAAAGAATTTTGAACTTCTAAAACAAAATGTAAGTTGAAAAATTATGTGTTTATAATTGTAATGTATATCCAATACCAGTTTCCAGCCTGTTCCAATTGTTTGTAAATAACAACAAAACCAAACACAACACTGAAAGGAAAAGCAAATGGGAAAAATTTTGAATCTTGATTTGTTGGTGAATTGTTTTAATATGAGTGGACTTACGCACCCAATTTTTTTTTCTTTC
Organism: Stictocephala bisonia; assembly: GCA_035578905.1. NCBI lineage: Eukaryota > Metazoa > Arthropoda > Insecta > Hemiptera > Membracidae > Stictocephala > Stictocephala bisonia. The sequence goes on from JAQJVL010000231.1 coordinate 395,846, forward strand.
TTCTTTTGTTTCCAAGCACTTATTGACTGCGAGAAACCTGATTTTTACCAAACGGAACGACACTGAGCACTCATTTTGAAGCACTTCATTGTAATGGGGAAATAAATAAAAGAATTCTTTCGATTAGCTCTCCGATCCACTCTACACTGCATAACACGGAACACGCTACAGAGAGTTGTATGTCAGCACTGTCTAATGTCACTTTGGTTAACTGTTGTTTATGTGGAACACTTCCGGAGGTATGGAGGAGTTGAGTGAGAACGGCCAAAGTCAACGAAACCGGTCTAGTATTGATCGGCCAAGCAGTCAGCTGATGGAGATGGGGGCATGCTATGGACAATGGAGGACAATGGACTATGGACAACAATGCCTGTAAACAATGGACAGTGGTCTTGTGTTCTTGACCCTTTTATCAAGTGACTGTTGAAAATGAATTAAATGTTATAGTAGTTTGTAAGATGGTAGTATAAGAGAGAAAAAAAAATTTTTTTGGAGATCTGGAAAAGGAAAGTTTAGGGTAGATTTGGAAAATTACTTGTTAAGGTTAGAAAATCTGAAGTCCTTTTAGAGATGTGATGAAGATAGGGTTTCAACAAAACAAAATTTTTTTTTTCTTTTGAAGGGGGAAAATAATGTAACAATTGTTAATTGTTTCATTATAATTAGATTAGAAAATTGTATTTAGAAAATTTTAAATATTGTAAGAACTGAGAGGTTTAGGAGTTTGGTTTGTTTACCAAAAGTTTTCGATATAAATTCTCCAAGTTTTGAGAAAAATTCAGAATCTTCCCCTTTCAAATAAAAAAGTAGTTTTTTCCCCATATAAATTAGCTAAATAACCAGTATTTTCACGTCTGTTAATTTCTTGTCAATTTCATGCGACATGTTTTCTGAAGGCAACATGTTTGGTGAGCCTTACCTGTTGAGATGTCCTGGTTTAGAGGGTTCTAATTGGTTGGTTTAGTTTCTAGAGTCAAGTGGGGGTAAGTCCGTTGGTGGAAGGGTTGCGAGCGTTCCGGCAGTTCGACGAAATCTTTCAGTGTGTGACCACGTTCGATCTACACGGCGACTTAACCGTTCGGTGTTCTTTTACCGTACGGCAATTTTCTTGGTTCGCGTGTGAGTGAGAGGGTGTATGCCTGTCGTGCTTTGTTGTGGTCACTTTTGGATTTAAACTTCCAGGACAGCTACGTAAGTAATTTTTACAAGTTTTCTTTAGTTAGGTTTTTTCAGTAGGGTTCTAGTAGTTAGGGTAAGATCCACCAAGCATGCGCGGTTAAACTTGTTTCTTGTTTGAAGTCACTCTTCTAGTGATAGTTTTTAGAGTGCTTTGTTTTCTGTTTAAAAAATTTTGTAAGTAAAAAGGAAAATGTTTCAAGTCACTAAAAGCTGGTTATTTAGCTAATTTATATGGAAAAAAAACTACTTTTTTATTTGAAAGGGGAAGATTCTGAATTTTTCTCAAAACTTGGAGAATTTATATCGAAAACTTTTGGTAAACAAACCAAACTCCTAAACCTCTCAGTTCTTACAATATTTAACATTTTCTAGATACAATTTTCTAATTTAATTATAATGAAACAATTAACAATTGTTACATTATTTCTTTAAAATTGAAAATTGCCTCCGGGAGATGTAGCTTCGTCACAGTCATCTGTTTTGGGTTTGTGGAAATACTTGGATTTCGTAACCAAGCTGTACACATTAGGCCCCCCTTGTATTTGCTGATATGCTAAGTGCCTGTTGATGAAATCTTTTGGGGTTAGTCTTCCACAATATCTTTTAAATATCACTGCTACTCCTGCAGACATGTTTTTGCTGTCTTCAATATCAGCAGAGATACAATGTGCAAATGCTACATTCTGGTAACTATAGAAATTATTAATAATGTCTGCCATGTTAGCATCAATGATTTGGATACTTGGGTTATGAGAATTGGGTAGAACATTTTTCCCAGGGTAGGGTTTATCTGGAGGATAATGAGAGGTTGTCTTGCTTGATTGATGAGATAGGGGAGTTGAAGGTCTAGAGAGCCAGTTACATATACTCCTACATACTATCTCTTTTCCGTGGTGGTTTAGATGAAGTCCGTTCTTTCTATAATGCTGGGTAGAATATAATAAATGATTGAACATCAGGTACTTGATATTTAGTTCCGAAGATACTGCTAACAAAGAAGAATTGCACTGTTCAATCTCAAAGAACTTAAGTCCATTTTGAGGTTGTTGGTATAGGTAGGGTAATTCTGTTAATACTATTTCAGCCTGAACAATTTTACTAAGCATTTTAATCATCTTGATAGCATTTTTAAAATGGCCTGGTTCTGTTATATTAGTTCCTCCAATAAGAAGAATGAGGTCATTATCTTTAAAACGTTCTCTTTGCTTTTCTAGTTGTTCCAATACAAATAAGAATGAGGCTCCAGGGTAACATGCTGAAGTGATCATATATTGAGGCATAAGAGGTCCTAAGATTGTAGATAATTCCCTGGCATGGCTGTCACCGGTTATATACAACAAAGGTCTATGTTTTTTATCTTCAGTTATCTTCCTTGTTGTGTCACTTTCTTGTTCGCTGCTATATCTTTTGCCTAAGGTCTTTTCACTATCTAAAAGTAAAACGTTTTTTGTCTTAGTGACAAGTTTGTTTTCAACAGGTGAAAGATTTTTATTAGTTTTCTCAGTGATGTGAAATTTGTTTTTAACAGTAGATTTTAATTTCATTTTTCTATTTTTTGTTTTATGGCAGCCTTGAGATTTATAGGAGAATCTAGAACTGTTAATATTAGAGTTTTGATCTGTGGGTGCATTTGTTTATAAATTGTCTGATTGTCTGAGTTGTGACGAGTGAAGTTCTTCAAGAAGGCTAAATTTATTTTTAACTTCCATTTTGGTTGCTAACAGGGATTTACTTTTAGTTTTATTTTTTCTCTCTCGTTTGGTGCTCACAGTTTTCCAAAAATGATCATGTTTAATTTTCTTGGCAGCTTCAGAAGGTTGCTCTCGATTAGGCTTATTGAATGATCCCGTTTTACTAGGTTTAACATGCTCATTGATCAGCATTGAGCCTGGTGTCAATTGATCATTTTCATCATGTTCTTTTACAAATTCAGAAAACCATTTGTGAAGAGGAACTTTCCTGCTAATGGGGCTTTTAAAAAAATAATCAGTAACCAACTTTGTATTAACCAAAACGTTTATTCCACACGCAAAACTATTTTTCTGCTGGGAGCAAGGAATACTAACTATTTTTTTTTTTTTTTAATAAACTTCTGCTTTCAAAATTGAGTTTGTCCATGAGGACAAGTGCACTTGGTTGGTTCAAGTTATTGCTGGAGTCAAGATGAAAAACTAATCTTCTAATATTGTCAAATACTAAAAGGCTCCAATGAGAGCCGGAGTCTTCAGTAGTAGGGTTCAGACTGTTATTTAAGCAGCACAAGACATATTTCAATTTGTTAAAGTCTTCCCTCACTTACAGAAACAGAATTTCTGCTACATATAGCCAAAATTGCTATATCTAGCTCAAAATGTTACATGTAGGCTAACGTGCTACATATAACATTTGCTTATAACATATTTTTCTAGATAGCATATTTTGCTATATTTAGCTACATAACATGGTTTTTTATATAGCACGTTTTGCTATATAACTTTTTTTATATAGCATGTTTTGCTATATAGCATATTTTGCTATATAAAATGTTTTGCTATATAGCATGTTTTGATATATAACATTTTTTTGCTATATAGCATGTGTTGCTATCTATATAGAACTATTGTAAACGCGGCTTTAGAATATAGAACTCACTACTCTGTCACCGAAATGGGTCAGGACGCTACGGATGTTGTTATTGCTTGAGCGGTTTATTCAACAGTTGAATAAACCGTTCAATAAATAAGATGAAACGGCCGAAACGATATTGGGTTCACCCTCTGTATCAGACTAGAGGAGAGGAAGGGAAGTTTCACACATCTTTGAGCCGGCTAAGTGATGACTCTGAAAAGGTCCGTAAATATTTCAGGATGAGCTATCTGATGTTCAAATATCTCCTTCTACAGTGTAGAGACAGTTTAAATTAAAAAAATGCAATCGATCAGTAATTTTCGGAGGAGATCGGGAACACCCGAACTAGGAAAAGCAGGGGTTGGGCGACGTAGGGTGACATGTAAGGCATTTTCACTTGACCTACTGTGCACCTGTCGTGCTCAGACTGCCTACCGGTCATTTTCGCCCATCGCTCAGTGGAGCGATCGAAAACAGCATGACATGAGCACAGTGGGAGCAAGGTAGGAGCTCGACAGGTCATGTGAAAATCGCAAACTGCTTTCCCATACAAAATAAATGGAATAGACCATTTTTCAATTCCACATGACACGACACGGTAGGAGCACAGTAGGAGCACGGTGCCCTATGTGAAAACCGGCCTTTAGGATGCGGTGTTGCCGCATTTAACACATATTAATCTCAATTTTTATTATCAGTTGATATTATTGTAATATTAGTTTTTAATATGGTAAGATGATTGAGTTCAAGCTGACAACGCCGCCCAGTTAACAACCGCTCGACGGGGGTGTCAAAGCGGACAGTTGACACATTACGAAAAAAATTTTTACACTCCTTAGCATGTGAATAAGCTATCTGGGTAGAGTTAGTTATCTGTGGTTTCTTTAATAAATATCGTTCTTCAATTCATTTAATAAATAGTAACTACTTAATAATAATTATTATTATCTGGAACAGCTGATTACTATCTTACTATTATATAAAAATCTAATAGTGTCTGTGTGTGTTTTTTTTATTCAATCATGCAAAAACTACTGAACCCATTCATCTGAAATTTTGCATGGATATTCTTAGGGTCTGTGGTTAACACACAGGCCTATCATTATTTTGAAATTTCATCAGGAAACCACCCCAGGGGTTCTAAGAAGTATTAATGCAACCCCTATGACAATACCGGTCGTCACTGGTGGCGCAGTGCTGTAACCCAGCTACTTGGGGACAAAGTGTTTGGGAGATTGTAGGCTATAGGTTTCATCCTGGGTCCTCTTAATACCGGCACGGCGTCCGCTCAATGGTTGCCATCGACGTGGACACTACTAGAAAAGCCTGGGGTGTCCATTTTGGATGGTAGTCAAGGTTCAGATGTTGTGTAGGGAAGAGAACTGTGTGTCAGACTTGTCAGTTAGCTGAAAATCAGACCAACACTACGTGGTTCGGATTCCACGTAGAGTTGGAGGTCCCATAGTTGCCCTGGCTGTTGCGATATTAATAAATAGTCCTTTTTGAGCTAAGTAAAACTCAGATAGTAACAATGACTACACTTCAAAATCCATATTTGCCCATATCTTGGTGATCGGCGTCTTAAGAATAAATAAATAAATACCAATTTGACAATTAATTGTTTATGATAGTTTCATTAATCAGCTGTTGGAATAAATTGTTGGAATTAATAAACAATTTGCATAGTTATAAAGTAAATACCGGACCAAACCTAACCACAACCACGGTAACTAGAAAAGACGGACTGCGCAGTAGACTGTGACGTCTCCTGGGTGAAATCACCTGGTTTGATTATTCGATAAAATACTGGTAACTAAATCTACCAATCCCATGGAAGCATTTAGCTAAATAGTAGGCAAGTTTTTTTACCACTTATCAGCTGCAATTGTAAACTACGGGTATTAGAACAGTATTTTTGTATTTGTTGTTGCCATTTCGCCCATGTGACTTCATATAAGATGCGCATGATACCTACCGTCTTCTTTCCTAGGGGTACTGTGACCACAACACACTTTTGCATTATACAGATGCCAATAATAGGTAAATGCTTTGTATTACTAAATGAAATAAGCACAATATAAATCAACGTAAACCCCGTACAAAGGACAGGTACTGTGCTAGTTTACATTATTAATGTGTATTATACATATGCTGCTAAGAAAACAACCTTTTCAACGCACTAGTGCGAATGAGAGGCAATGAGTGGTGGAAGTGAGACTGAGAACTACTCTTCCTCCACTGTGTAATTTCATTTAAAAATTGTTAAAGTTAAAAAAAGTTAAAGTTCGTCTTATTTTACCAGGTGAAGTTAGGGCTTAGAAGCCCTCTCTAACACTTAACCTGGGGACCAACGACGTGTTAACGTGACTTTCGAACCACGGGAGCGGCAGGGCAAAAACTGTTAGTGGTCTTAACTGGAATCGAACCCGGACTTTTTGGTGTGGCAAGCCATCGCCTTAGACCCTTAGCTACGGCCGCTCCATTTTACGTCATTAGCAGCAGTGACCATTGGTTGGTTTGATGAACACCAGAATCAAACTTAGAACGATTAAATTATAATATTATTTAGAATCGATTTAACTATTAATAATAGTTTACACATTGAATAATAATGTAAACAATAAATAGCAACTAAAAACTTGTGCAGATCATTACAGTCAGTTTTTTTTTAAATTAAACTGTTGCGAAGTTGAACACTTGAAGACGGAATTAAGTCACACCTGTGAAGCAAAGCAGCTCAGCGGTGGAAAGATTCCCACCGGGGTTCTCTGCCGTTGAAACCCCTACATGCACTAAATATAACCCGCAGGTCCCTTACTATCCGGCCCAATTATAGCTAGTAATTTTCACAGTATTATGTCAAATGTATTAATTTATAGCATTTTGCATATTAATTATTTTTTTTTTAGCTCTGGTAAGTCACTGACTCAATATGCATGACAACTCTGCTATTTTGAATACTCATTAAATATAAAAGACATCTAACCAGATTTTCAAATAATAGGAAGACATGATATGTTTTGAGTTGAAATATATTATATTTATAATAGTTTGAGGTATGATAAAAATGAAATAAGAATGTTGATGCTTGGAAGTAAATGTTGGAACACTTGTAAGGCAAAACTGAAAACAAGGGGTGCATGTTTGATAAGTTTCAGCAAGCAACTTGTGCTGGAAATTACTGCGAAAGTTTTTAAATTAATATTCTGGCAACATAATAATGTTTTTACTTTTCTGTTCATATTTTTAGAGGAGTTTATAATAAGCTTCTCTAAAAATATGATCAGAAAAGTAAAAAACATTATTACGTTGCCAGAATATTAATTTAAAATTAACTAAAATTATATTTTCTTTTGATTACTATTATCGTAGGCAGGGACGTACTTAGATCTCAATTTCGGAGGGTGTCCAGTCAGGGGGTCTGAGCAGGGTTATCAAGCGCGGAGGGGGGGGGGGGCAAACCCAGGGCTACTGAAATCAAGGGCTGAGCCGATTGTTTTATATGGCATTGTGTCTTCTGACTTCATACGAGGGAAGGGGGCATGTGTGTGTCATCACTGGTCTTATTCGCCATTCTCAGGAATGCCACAGCTATTAATTTAATATCGTATGATCGTCTTTACTTCTCTGATGTTTTATTAAAACATTAAGTTATAGTGAAATCTATACAAATTCAACCTGTGTTTCATGACGAGCCAATTTCATGACATCTGTGTTTCATGTAGTAAGTAAACCAAAGGAATTATTTTACTAGGCTATATGAATTCGTCTGTTTTATCAAATATATTTAGTTAGATCAGTATAATGCGGCTTTTCTACAATAAGAAGTTTCTTTGTGGTCATTTGTCCCAAAATTATTCTATTAAAAAACAATGAGTTTTTTAATAGAACTGAAAGTAAGCGTTGACATGAGAGCCTGAGTCACGATCATGTTAAACTACACCACTGTAAGTATATGGATGGGCGAGTGGGTCTACACCACTGTACGTGTATGGGTGGGCGGGTGGGTCAACATGAATGTACGTATATTGGCTCATATAGGCGTGTTTAAAATCAGCTATTAGCTTCGTCAAGTTTTTCAGCTAAAATAAAGCTTCGTCAGTCTTAAATAATAATATTTACATATATTACATTAGGCCTATATACATTTTGTATTTGAGGAGTTTACATTTTTGTAACATTTTACTCGTGTACACATTTTACAAGAGGAGTTTACATTACTTTCTTGTAAAAGAAGTGTTGACTTATGAAAAATATTTTATATAAAAGATTAAATTTTACTCAATATCTATAATTTGCCTTTTTTCCTGGCCAAAGAATAACTGAAAATAACAATTGGTTTGAATTACTGATTGATCCCCCCTCCCCATATAAACTCATGCCTATCCCTTCGTTGTGACTTCTTTCTCTAGCGCTATAAGTGAATGGACGTGTACTGATTTTACTCTTGCGTTTTGATGTGACTGGTTAGAGGTTGAATTACTTTTATTATTCTTATAGTTCGGGTAAAGATTGTCATCTTTGCTAAGGAATACTGTGATTATAAAACATTTTTAAACGGTTTATAAATACAAAAAATGTTACTTTTATAAATTACTAATAACAATTAAGTCTCATTAAACTAAATTTAATTGTATCCTAACCTAAACATGAAATCCTAATAATCTAGTTGAACAAAACCTTGCTACCATTTGCCGTAAGTTTGGCACTTGTGGTAAAGACGTTCTAATTGAAAATAAGCATAAAATCCTTCCTGAACTAAACTTACAACGAAACAGACCCAGGGAAATTAAATGGCACATTTCAGTTCAAATCAAATTTACAAAATTTGTAAATAACGAAGAAATGTCAACTTCACCTTGCTTTACTGTCAACACATATTGTAGGTCAACACATCTCACATATTGTAGGTCAAGTGTACCTATTGTATATGATTACACTCTCCTCGATTCTCCTCTGAATAGAGTTCATAAATTCAAGGACCTGGGAGTAATTATGTCCTCCAGCCTTAGCCCGTGGGATCACATTTCATACATATGTAGTACATACATACATACATACATATCCCTTGTCATCCTGATTGACCACTTGGCATAGGACCAGTCATTCTTTATTTTTTCCTCATCTCATATTAGGCACATCTTCATGATGCTTGTCTTCATGGCAGAGATAATCAGGAGGGGGTAGGGTTGGTTGTAACCAATGCAGGAATGAGAGTCAGGTTAGGCTAGGTGGAATCTGATAGAAACACTGGTCTACAAGATATTTTTTGAGCTCATATTTAAACTTTTTTATATTATTAATCTGGGCTATGTTGGGAGGAAGCTGTTTAAGTAGCTTGAGACCTATGTAATCCATAGTAGTAGTCCATAGACCTATGTAATAATAGTAGGGCCAACTCTCTTATGGGATTCTTGTACAGAGCATCCTGTGACTTCCAGTCTCCATCGACACCGGTTATAATTTTCAAGACCTTAATACGACCTATCCTAGAATACTCGTCAGTCGTCTGGTGTCCATATCAAGCTGGCCACATTAATATCCTGGAGTCTGTTCAGATCCGAGCCATAAGGCTCATAGGCATGCGTCTCGGATACCAATACCTTGAGACACCTGCTGACTCTCTTAGGACCACATTTGGTCTCCCTCTCTTGGCGACCAGAAGGAAGATGGCTGACATCCTGCTGCTTCACAAGTTGGTGAATGGTGCCATTGACTGCTCTGACTTTTTGTCCATGATTGAGTTTCGGATTCCGGCATCCACTCGCTCCATATTTGACATATTTGCCAAACGAGCATCTCCTTACCTGTACAGCCACTACAGTTGTGTTCCCCGGATAACGAGAGAGGGTAATGCTGTGTCTGATGCTATTGAGCTTTTTAGTTCCTCCCCCCAATCATTTCGCAGAAGCCTTATGAGATTATTGAATTCTGCAACCTGAAAATCTTGCAGCTTTGAGATTTGAACTTGTATTAGCATCTTGTATGGGGTGAATGTGATTATACAAATAGTGTGGGTGTGTGGATGGATTGTATATATATATTGATACTTGTATAAGTTACCATTGTTACTCATATCTCATGTATCTTGCTATTTAATGCAATCTGTTGTTATTGTTATTGTATTATTGTCACCTAGGTTATAATTGTTCATTATACTGCATATTTACATTATACAATGCCATTTATGATGTACTTCTACTGAACTATTTGTTGTCATGGTCTTGTATTATTGTATCTATCATAGTAGTCTTAGAAAGTTCTGTTGTTGATTTAGATAAACTTTATGATGCCATGTATTATTGATTATACTATGTACAAAAGTGATTTACCGTTGATAAATAAAGAATAAAGAACAATTCTCGTATTCTAACCTTTTCACGTAATTAGTTTTACGATTTTTTCCTCTTAAGAGTTCACTATACACTATACTGAATGATTACTAAAATGTATGATTATAATCTTCATAAAACACATATTGAAATAGCATTAATTCCATTACCACTGAAAATTGTATAAAACATAAAAGACGTAATCGCGCGGCATTAAATTAGAAGTTACGTGGATTTTCTTCGAACGTGTGTATCAGGGCAATAACGTCACAGCACACGTATGTGACTCACAGATGATCGCTTCGCTTGCTCAAAAAAGGTGTCCGGACACCCCCCTCCCCCACTGAGTACGTAGGCCTTTCAGTTGTTTATGCAAGGTCTATGACCCAGATATTGTTAACTTAGGTTTTCATGAGATATAAGAATTTACCAACTCCCCTACCATCGTGCGACCTTTACAGTATCTGTTTGTATACACTAGGTTGGATGCAGCTGCATACACCAAAAAATGGTTCCAATCCAGCCATATACTGTTTAATTTATCCCAAACTACTGTTAAATTTGGTAAACATTTCACACCACTATGTCTAAAGAGGTTTTACGTGTCTATAAGAATCTGACCTGCAACTAGTACATTTCAGTTTCGACCATGTTCACCGTTGATGGCTAGAAAGTCTCAGATTGAAAGCGTCTTCCAACTAGTCTGTGTTGTCACTAACTTGAAAAAGCATATTAACAAAACTCCTACATTTAGTATGTATGCTGTTCAGCAATGGAGAGGGATGTCTGTATTACCTCAGGCATATTTCTACCAAGTTTATGGGTTTTTGAATTTAAAAGAAACAACACTTCTATGATTTGGCTCTAAAATATATTTTTAAACTCCCTAGGAATGAAAACTAATTTACAGATTCACTATGAATATGGAAAGCATGCAAATGCAAGCCTGATTTTTTAAAAGTTACAAATTATGAATGAACATTTACATAGCAAAGCTGGAAAGATACTAAAACCAATACACATTATTTGTAAGAACCCAAAAACCTTTCATTTTCCATTGATCACAACAACAAAAATCAAAACCATTAGCAGTTGATTTATTTTAAAAAAATTATACATATTAAGATGTGTGTGTGTGTGTGCACGTGCGTATGTGTGCGTGTGCATGTGTGTCGTGTGGTGTCGTGCGTGCATGTGTGTGTGTATATATATATAATATTTTGAGAAGTGCACATTAGTAGCAGTATTATTTTACCACTATAAAATCATTCATATACTGTACTTACATCCATTCATCTTTAAAGAAACTTTGACCTGCTAAAGATGGTTTCTTGTATACTTTACTTTTTCATTTAATGTCAAAATGGAATTTTTTGTGTCATGGATATTAGAACATTCTATTATTCATTGTCAAGTATTTAATTATTTGTGTTACTTGAGAAAAAAATACAGTATATGTCAACTTTTCATGATAGAAGATAGCACCTCTTTGCTAGAAAATCAAAATTATAAACTAGAAAATGAACAAGCAAACCTTGGATATTCCATCTTTAAATGATTCATCTGTCATGTGTCCAACATGACCCAGTGTCAATCCATCATCGTTTGGTCCCCAGGAATTTGAATATATGTCATATGTGTCCAGTTTGTATTTCAGCCCTTTAGCCTCACCAAAATCTACCATTCGGACCCCTAAGGTTTTTATTCCTGTAAAATTAGATTACAAATTATAGCCAAAGTATTCCACTTAATTTTAACTCATTAAAAATTGAACTTCAGACTAATGATTTGTTTGTGATAAGAGTTGGAACGGAAGTACTATTGTGGTCAAAACATTGGATAGTTGCTATCTGGGAAGATGATGTTTTGTTATACATATTTCTTTTGGAACCCCATAAGTTATTTATTTATTTTTTTAATAAACTTCACTCGCCAGTTCACATGGACCTACAGGTGCGTGAACTTTATTCAACGAGTGAAATACCGACCACTGGCTCAGTGGGGATTTGAACCTTGGACCTTGCCCTCTGCAGTCCGAAGCCTTAGCCATTGAGCCACCATGCCGGCAAATAGCAATAAGTATTGGTAATTCATGTTGCCATTTAACTTGAAAGAGGCTTCCTAGGAGTCTTTTTCCTGAGTGTTTTCCCTTGCCCTCTACATTTTGCAAGTACAGTTTTCATTTCACTAATCATCTTACCTTTGATCGTAATGACAGTCCTTTGGATTATGGAATATACTATTTTTTTGAAAACTAAGAAAACAAAATTTATATGCATAGTTCAAAGACCACAAAGTTCTTTATGACCAAGGGTAGAACGTAATAAATAACACTCCCTGTGTAATGCTGTAATCTGAAAACATTGTCTTCCTTTAATTTAAATAATCCTTTCAGGCAATATCAAACGAATATATGGTAAAACAAAATATAATGGGATAATAAGGTTGTTACAATTTTACCCCATCAAATTACCTAACGCACCATTTTTTTGTAATATGACAATACTCTATTAAAATTTGTTGCTAGCTTACCTCCAATGTTGGCATTGTATGCAATTCCAACTCCACACTTATTGTTATTGGCTACCATAGCTATTTCCCCAGCACATTTAGTACCATGTGAATTGTCACCCTTGGCGTCTCTAGGCGAGGGCTGTGAGCCTGGCTTGCCTTCACACATATCATAGCTCCACTCCACTTTCTGTAAGCCCAGAGCGCTCTTTAGAATTTAAGTCTACAACACAATACACGCACGCACACAAACACACACACACACACACAGAACATTTCATAAATGTTTTGATAGGTACGATTAATTGCCAGACAGAAATCCTTATGTATAACTATACTATTCTGAATATGTACATTTACAATAGTACAGCTATACATAAGTTATACATATAGTTATATTACATTATATGGTAGTTAGAGAGTGATTAAAAGTGAAAAGTTTAACAATTATTAATACCAAAAAATAATTATACAGGATGTATCTGAAATGCATGGGCATATTTTAGGAACTGATTCTATTAGCCAAAATAAAAAATAGCCTTTAAAGATATGTCCTAACATGCTTTTGTTCATAAATATCCGCAGACTGTTTTTTTTTCAAAATATTTTATAACTGTTGAGCGACTCAACCGATTGAGTTGAAATGTCACTTATCCACCCAAAGACCATTGCCACAACAAATATTCATCTCATAACTTTATTCTGTTTCAAAATGGTGGCCATATTAAATTTTTAAATTGTAATAACTCAAAAACCGTCAATTTTTCAACAATCTATTAAGAATGATTTTTGTATCCAGTTAAATTTATTATCCAATGGTGTAACATTCAAAATATTTTTTTGGTTTTGAACTTTTATTTTTTCAAACTTTTAGATTTTTCAAAACTGAAATTTGAAAAAGGTAATGTTTAAGACGTTGCATGAGTACATCTTTATTACTCTAAGACATTTATTTCAATACAACATTTTAAACTGAAGAAGAATCAGCTGATTTTCATTCATTGTTGTTAAATGCAAGCTGTTAAACAAGAAAAAATACAAATTATCTGAAATTACATTCCAAGTATGTGATAAAACAGACATTGGTTTTCAGGTGTTATGTAAGTTCACAATAAAATGTCTAGTAAAGTTATATTAATAAATATGTATTTTTTAAGATAGAAATGCTGAAATGTTCATGAATTTCTAAAGAAACCATTAAAAAAAAGTAGGAAGTTAGCAGGCCCAAGAGGTTGGAATTTGGTAAGGATTATGTGGCTGTTCATTTGATATTCTCCATACTGAAGAATCAAAGAGATGTGTAATGTCCCAGCCTTCTGCCTAGTACCACAGACCTTTGGTCTACGCTAGTACAGTAGAACCTCTTTAATCAGGCACGTTTGGGACTTGAAGCTTTCCGGATTAAAGAAACTTCCGGACTATGGAGGTTATTTATAAAAATCAGGAGGTGTATAAAAAATAACATAATATGCACAACAAAATGTTACTGTATGTATATATTATTTAAATATGAGTTATTTAAACAATCTAAATCAATATATAAGTACAGGAGAAATATTAAAATGTATTTTTAAGTACAGTACATGATGAAATAAATTTGAATACAGTATGAAATACAGTACAGTACTGTACTATAGTGTTTGTGGTTTTTAGCAACAGCACTGGCAGATGGCTGGAAAAAGTAATAGGCCTATCTATTTGCTTCTTGCAACTAATTTTTTTACTAGCTGTCGAGTTGCTCACTTTACAATGTTCATTGTGAAGGCAATTCTGTAATTTGTGTCTATTGCCGTTGATGCCGGATTACAGACAATTCCGGACTATAGAATGCCGGATTAAGGAAGTTTTACTGTACTTACATCAGGTTCTCCATCAACACGTTTGGGTACCTTTACTTAGAATGTTTGTTTTTTTGTTATTATACCATACATTTACCAAAATGTATAAAAATTAGAAGATTATTCTTCTCTTTAAATGTTGTACTGAAATTGAAGTCATAAAGTAATAAACTAGTTTACATGCAAGGTTTTTAACATTGCCTTTTTAAAAATTCAGTTTAAAAAAAACTAAAAGTTTGAAACAAGTTTAAAAAAATTAATGTTAAAAAATTAAAATATTTTGAGTGTTACACCATTGGATGTTGAATTTAATGGGCTACAAAAAAAATTCATAATACATTTGAAATTTAGACAGTTTTTAATATTTCAATTAAGTTAGAAATATGGCTGCCATTTTTAAATGGAATAAAGTTTCGAGATAAATATTTGTAGCGACAATGATCTTTGTTTAGATAAGTAATTTATGACGTTTCAACTCAAATGATTGAGTTACTTTACAATTATAAATTACTAAGCAAAAAAACAAAATGGCGAATATCTAGGAAAGAGGCATTTTAGGACATATCTTAACAGGACATTTTAAATTTATTTTGACCCATAGAATCAGATCCTGACATATGTCCACGCATTTCAGATACATCCTGTATTTATCCAAAAGCAAATTTCTTCATTTGTATTTAAAACGTATAGAACTCTTGTAGATTTTAACTACCTCATGTTTTAAATATTGAACTGTTAACTGCGTTGAAAAAATACACTTTTAATAAAAGGCAGCATAAAAATGTCTTATGTTATATGCTCAGTATACAAATGCAATAAGTTGCTTGCTGATCCAGTTCAATAAAGACTGGCCTTGATATAAATTATCAATTAAGTATTATATAAAATATCAATTAATTATTTTGAAGTTGTTGATATTTTCAATAGACAAAGTGATACGTACAAAGTTGGCTGCAAGGTCAGGGTGATTATGCATTACTCCATCATCCACTACTGCTACATTCACACCCAAGCCTGTGATGCCCATTTTGTACACAGGCACTACATTATGGTCCATCACTGGCACGTTGGTAGTTCGGTAGTCTTGCTGAAATGCAACAGTAAAGTAATACATTTATTACTGTATTTAGCACACATTTCCATGTAACTAGAATTGAACAAACTTTAACTTTATACAGTTAAATGTGAATGTGATAAAACTGTAAAATTATTATCATTGGTAAATATGAAAGGAATGCTCCAAAATTTAAATGCATAGTTTTAGTGTGGAAAGTTATCAGTTGTGTTCTATTATGGCTAAATAATCCAAAAATTACTGAGTTTTTAAAGAAAAAGTGCTATGGTAAAACCTGATGCTGGTAAATAGAGATAAAACTATACTTAACAAATGTATGATACTAACCGCATACCACTGTTTGGGCCAGAGGGGGTCATTGAACATGTCTTGATAGGCACTGTGCTTATCACTGAGACAGGCAATGTTTTTAGTAACCCCTTTGTAAGTGGAAAGTAGCTGTTTACCATCAGTGGGCTGTGTTGGGAAAGTACCCAACTTGGACAGATCTCCTTGGTCAGCCTCCTACAAGTTTCAACTCATTGTAACAGTTTGATATTATTTTTTATACATACACATTATTTTCTAATAGTTATACTTTAATCATGGCTATTCATACTAATGTATTGGTTAGGTTTAGATTAGGTGTTTTCAAACATATTTCAAAGAAATGAATGATGATGCATTTGTAACTTTTGTAAGAAAATTTACATGTGCAATATTGAAGCAAATAAATACACTTCAGAAGTTTTTATCCATGAGTAGTAAATAAATATAGACTCAGAAGGGTTTTTAATCAGTAATTTATTAGCATAGCTATTTATGCATAAACAATTACAATACTGTATTATTGTAGAGTTTATATATAAAATAAACTATACAATAATTCTTTCAATATTTTGAAGACTTTTTCATAAGAAATGATTTTAGTTTTTTTTTACTATTTCATATCTTTTGAATTTTTAGATTTTGAGGCAGTTTCTTATAACTTATGTAACAATGCCACTGTAAAGAAATTGATAGTTAGGCTACACAAATTGTTTTGTGATGTATACTTTTCAGATTATGTTCACTCCTAATACACTAAATTGAAGTATATATTTTTCATTTTGAAATATATGAAAATTAGTTTGATAAATATTGCAGTTTCATAAATATTAATATTGGGAAATGGATGTGCAGAGTAGGTCATATGAGTGGACCCTTGAAGTGAGAAATGTTATTGTATATAAAATAAGATTTTAGTTTTAAATATTTTTGCAGGATTTTTAAAAT
Source organism: Stictocephala bisonia (assembly GCA_035578905.1). Classification (NCBI taxonomy): domain Eukaryota; kingdom Metazoa; phylum Arthropoda; class Insecta; order Hemiptera; family Membracidae; genus Stictocephala; species Stictocephala bisonia. The sequence continues at coordinate 412,642 of JAQJVL010000231.1, forward strand.
TATAAAAAAATAAAATAATTTTTAATAAAAAAATGTAATTAGAATATAATTCTTATGGCTCCTTATTGAAAAGTAAAAATGCGTTTTGATTATTGGTAGCCTTGCTCTGTATGGGCATTGCATATTTTATATGCAGTGTTAAACGAGATTTAAAGAGATTTATTGTAAATAAATTGTTTTAAAACTGCTGAAGAGTTATGTTTCAATAAATATAAAAAAATATACACAGTTCAGAGTACATATTTTTATCAAAATGTTACCAAGTACTTGAATGCAAATATTCCTCTTGTTAAATAACAAACATAATCATTGTGAAAATTAAATTTTAAATGTTTATCAATTTTGATGCCTAGAAAATTAGTATTTTCTTATGTTCCAGTTGATTTTCTTTGCATTGTAATATTATCTCTTGAAGAGGTTATATTTGAATTTCGAAGGAAGAATTTCATGTAATTGAATTTTTATAGATCAATTGTTTTAAAACGGGTGGAGAATCAAGTTTGAATCAATATTTCTTTCTTCTAATTATTGAATAGAATAACCTGTTGTTAAAATCGTTCCACCATCTACAAACAAACAAATTTTGGAAGATAAAGACGTTTTTATTAATAGATCCAATAATACTGTTCATAATATAGAACCTTGATGAATCTATATATTATTTAAATTTATTTTGCATGTATATAATAACTATTATGCTCTTCATCAATATATTGAATCTCAAATTTTTGTAATATTTTGTAATGGAATGATGTGAACCAATTTAAAGCAAATACTCTAATTTCGTAGTTAAACATTTGTTTCAATAACAGTTTATAGGAGACTGTTTCAAATGTCTTTTGAACGTTGAGGAATAAACCTTCTACATTTTCATTAATATCTAAAGCTAATACAATTTTGAAATAGTTTGAGGGATGGTATTTATAGTTAACTTTTTTACAGAATCCAAATTGTTTGTCTGATAATAAGTTGTATTTTTCAATGAAAGAAAATTTGTTAATATAACTTTTTAAAATAATTTAAGTTTATTTTTTGTTCATTTAACTTACTGAAAAGAGAGTCTCGTCCCCACTATGGCCGAGTACAACAGTTGCTCTCATTGGTTCTTACTGTGTGGTACCCTACCCTCTTATGACTCCCTGACTATCCTCAGTCCAACATATATCCCTAATGATAATGAAGTGGAAAAGGCAACGCATGTGTTCTGTGAGTGTGCATATATTATTGACAGATTGTGTGTAGGCAAGGAAAAACTCAAAGACAGTTAGGTACATTCCATTTTAATTACTGTTAAAAAAGTTAAACTGTTTAAGGATGTCTTATTTTACCAGGTGAAGTTAGGGTAAGCAGCCCTCTCTAATGCTGTGGCCATCACCAGTGACCAAGTAGGCGGGCTGCGTACAAAAAAGGGATCACTCGGATATGGGTGGATTTACGGGGGTGCAAAGGGGTGCGCCGCACCCCCAGATTTTCTGGTTGATAATTTTTCTATAGATAAATAAACAAGTTTCCTTTCATAATAATTAATATTATAAATTATATTTGAAAAAATGTTTATTTCTCAAATAAGAATCACATTCAATCTATTGTCAAACAATCTACTCGTAATACAAGATGGTCTTTCAGAACTACTACTCGGTTGTGGAAAACCTTTCCAAACCTATAATATATGCTTTGAATATTTTTGCTGCTGGTTTGAGGCATACAAGATCATCCAAAGTAAAAGCTTAATTCAATATTGTCCATAGAGTCATTGTCTGCCTTATGGTTTTCTCTTAAAAGTATTAAGTAAGGCTTTGCGGGAAAAAGGAAACGGCATATCTCTTGCTTGTTATTTATTAAGGTGCGGTTAAAATTCTGGAAGTATGGGGAAATGAGGAGAAGCAGGACCAAATTTGGAAAAATGTTATTAAATCTGTCAAAGGAAAATTGCATCCCATTTCTGACAGATAGTAGAGATGACATTAGATTCACTAATATGAGCTTATCGGAAGACAGAAAACGGCAATGGGTTCTGTCTTGTAGACACTGTCCGCAATACTGATGCCGATGGAAAAAAAGGTCAGCGGCTACAGCTAAAACTAACTTCCGAACAAGTTTTAACTTCCCAGTTCTAGACATTTTGTTTGCAGAAATGAAAAGAAGATTTTCAGTGGACAGTTTGAAACTGGCAACTTCATGTGAACGGTTTTTGTGTTTATATGTTTAAAAAGTGTTTTCTTAATAAATATTTATCATATGGGAAGTATCAAAGTGAAATCATTGAAAGCAAAAATGCAAATCGCAAATATAGTTAGGTGAGAAAAAGGATACTGAAAATGTATTAATTACTTAAGAAATTTCACTGAAAAAAATGATTCCCCCTCTAATTGAAATCGGAAATGATATAACCTACCCTAACTTGTATAAGATGATGTGTATTGAATTTACTTTGTCATTCGACAGCGCAATTTGTTAATTGACATTTTCAGCTATGCGTAGAATAAACAACAAGCTGCATTCGACGATGAGTGAGGAATGCCTATCAGACTTAATAGTTCTTTTTTCAGAAAGTGATACTGTGAAGGCTATGAACTATGAGAAACTTTGTCGTATGTAGGCTAGCCTAGTACTAGGCCTATATGTAACCTAACTTGGTAAAACCTTCAAATCATGTTTAAGATTTGCTATATTATGTTATTTTGTTAGGCTACGTAGTAATAGGCTCAATTAATTGTAAATATATTAAATATTACATAATAGTATAATTTGAATTACCAGGTATGAGTAGAATCAAATAGGTTACATTAGAACTTTCCAGTAGCTTCATGAAGCTATACAACTTTTATGTTATAATTAATAGTTATGTGTAAATATTACCAAATAGACTACTTAAAACAATAAACTTATTGTATTTATGCTTTAATATTAAACTTTTGATAATTATAGGATAAAAGATGTCATACTGTCGTATTTTGACATATTGACAACAGAATGTTCTATAACTTTCTTTTTGTTGTAATATGTTCCATGGCTTCTGGAACCTTCGGGGTCGAGTTTGTTCTTGAAGTTCTAGATTATAACAAATGTATATAAGGCGGCTGCACCACTGCTAGTTTTCAGTTTTGAGTTTTCAGTCAGTGAGTGTGAGTGATTGTTCAATTCGTTAGTGTGGAACAACTCGGATATTGCGGTAGTGCAAATCATTGTGAGTTGTGAATTCAGTGTTATTGTGTTTCAAGGTGAATAAACGCTCGTGTACTTAAATTGCACGTGTGTTATTTTCGTGTCCCTAGTGATATACTGTATAGTAATCGCTAGTGTTTGACGACAACTTGTAAATTTGTTTCTATGGAAAGATGGACAAAAATAAAATAACTTGAAAAAAACATGATGTCTAGATAGACATTAGAATATTTTTAATGATGCAGATATTTAATAACTCAAAAGTAGACTTTCGATTTCAATGTTTTCTTGTGAAGTTTGTATTTTTAATAAATTTATTTAATCATGTTTATTATGTATATTTTAGATTCCTTAATTCTTTACAAAACAACTCAAATTGGTTTGTTTTCTAACGGTGACACTATTACTTTCAATAATAATACAAATGAAATGGTACTTTTTAACAATTGTAATAAACTGTAACATAAAATACAAAAGTGTTACTCTTAAATAAAAATAGGGCACCCATTTAGGCCTAAAAGCATATCATTATATTCGGTTTTTGGTGATGAAATTTGGTATAAATTAATTTAATACCTCATAACTTCCGGTGAGCTCGCACCCCCAGGTATCAAGGCCTAAATCCGCTAATGTACCCACCCAAGGAAAAGCCATCAGAACCCTGTGGTCATTCTTACATATGAGACGCCGACACAACGTTGTTGGTATTTTAAGGTGAATATGAATGATTATATGAGTGAGAACAGACAGTCGGATTGTAGTTCGGCATTCATCTTTTATGAGGAGTCCAAGAAATACGATGTATAATTACCAAGATGCTATGGCATTAGTGAGAAAAATTGGAAAGCCAGACCTCTTCATAACATTTACTTGCAATCCTATATGGTCTGAAATAACTGATAGTATTCATTCTTGGGAGACACCAAATAATAGGCCAGACATTGTGGTACGAGTGTTTCATGCTTAAGTGGAAGAATTGATACGACTAATTTGTAAAGTGGAGATCTTTGAAGCAGTAAAAGCGTTTTTGTACACTGTTGAATTAAAAAAAACGTGGACTGCCCCACCCACATTCATGTGCTTTTAACATTGGAAGATAATTTCAAGTTTAAGAACTCAGAGGACATTGACAAAGATGTATCTGCTGAAATTCCCAACCCTTCACATAACGAACTCTATGAATCAGTAAAAACTCATATGACCCTGTGGTTATCTCAATCTTTCCTGTGTTTGCATGCAAGAAGGAAAATGTAAGAAAGATTTTCCAAACTCTTTCATCTAGAAAACAAAAGAAAATGTAAATGGCTATCCACTTTATAAGCGAAGAGATAATGGCACGATCATAACTAAACGCATTAATGGGGAGTTTGTTGATGTTACTAATCAGTTCATTGTACCATATAATCCATTTCTCTTGCTATATTTCCGAGTTCATATCAATGTGGAGATCTGTTCAAGTGTTCGCTCTATCAAGAATATTCACAAGTATGTCTATAAAGGTCATGATTGCTATAATTTAGAAGTAGCTCCTGAAAATGATATGATGAAATCAATGTATTCTTAAACGCTCGATATGTTGGACCAAGTGAAGCTGCTTGGAGAATGTTTGCATATGGCATGCATGATCAATCGCATACTGTAGTTAGGTTACCAGTTCATTTGCCTGATTCTCAAAATGCTTATTTTAAAAATGATGCACCTGAGAAAGCATTAATCCTAGCAGAGTTACATAATACGTAGTTAATGGCATGGTTCAAGTTGAACAGCAATCCTACTACAAGAACTACAAGAAGTCCTTACATTTATCCTGAAACGCCAGTCCACTACGTATGGAATAAAAATCAACGGTATAAACGTAAACTTTACACAAAAACAATTGGGCGAATATACAGTGTACCATCTTCTGATTCAGAGTGGTACCATTTACGTCTATTATTGCTTCACGTAGTAGGGGCTACAAGATTTGAAGGTATGAGGACCTTTAAAATATTACCTACCCTACTTTTAAAGCAGCTGCCAGGGTTGATATTTGATTATGTAGAATGGCAGCGTGCTTTAGAAGAGGCTTCTTCCTTTCAAATGCCATATCATCTTATGTTGCATAGACGGTTATTTGCCTACATATGTATATTTCAGAGTTCATCAAATACCTTGAATTTATGGAATCTCTTCAGAAAGGCAATGTCTGAAGATTTCATTATATTTTACACGGCCGAGGTAGCCTGTCAGTTAGCTTTGCAAAACATTTTAGACGCGCTAAAATTACATGGTTGCTCTCTGTCATCCTTTGATTTACCTACTATTGACAATTTACCTCAAACTATGGGGGAACTACAGATGAGATTCGAGTTGATGAAGTAATGCAAATGATGGCTTCAGCAAATGAAGAACAACGAGTTGTAATTAACGAAGTTCTCAACTTACTCCAAAACACAGACAATTCTAAAAGTGTTTGCAGGGCATATTTTATAAATGGACCAGGTGGTACTAGAAAATTTGTGTATATAATTATGTTTAATTAACAAAGTTTATCAATTTAGGAATGCAAGTTATATCTGTAGCATGGACTGAAATTGCTGCTATGTTACTTCCATATGGCCTCACAGTTCACAGCCGATTCAAACTACCACTAAATTTACATGAACATTCTGTATCCAGCTTAAAAGTAAAGCTGTATCCAGCTTAATAGTAAAGAATCCACCATAATTCGTTCTGTAAAGTTAATCATCTGGGATGAGGCACCTATGGCCAACAAACATTCCTTAATATGTGTTAATCTACTATTGAAATATGTAATGGGTCACAATGTACCATTTGGTGATAAAATCGTCATCTTAGGAGGAGATTTCTGACAAGTGTTGTATCTCACGCATCTAGGCTGCTACAGTACAGAACTCAATTAAATTTTTAACTCTGTGGTCCCTTTTCAAAGTTTTCAAACTCACCCTCACCGAAAAAAATGAGGGCTAACGCCTATGAATGTGAATTTGCAAACTTCCAGCTCAATATTGGTAATGGTCAATACCCTACCAATGATGTCGGTCTAATGGAGTTGCCGTTGTCTTTGATTTCAGACTCAGATGTTGTCAGTGAAATATATGGTCTAAATTCATCATTCCCTCTTGACGCTTCTTACCTTTCAAGCCATGCAATTTTGGCACCTAAGAATGAGCATAAATAAAAGGGTTTTAGATCTCCTTCCAGATTCATCCAGAACTTACATGAGTGTAAATACTTAAATAACTGAAGATGAGAGTGAACTGTTATTATTTCCGACTGAATTCTTAAATAGCCTTGAAGTGACTGGCTATGAGTTGACTTTGAAGGAAGGTGCAGTTGTAATTCTGTTGAAAAACTTCAATTCAATTAAAGGATTACGAAATGGCACAGACTATAATTGTCAGAAAAATGTTAGAGAACTATTTGTAGTTGGAAATTATTACTGGTAGACAGGTTGAACAGCGGGTACTATTACTGGTAGACAGGTTGAACAGCGGGTACTATTACTGATAGACAGGTTGAGCAGCGGGTACTATTACTGGTAGACAGGTTGAACAGCAGATACTATTACTGGTAGACAGGTTGAACAGTGGGTACTATTACTGGTAGACAGGTTGAACAGCGGGTACTATTACTGGTAGACAGGTTGAGCAGCGGGTACTATTACTGGTAGACAGGTTGAACAGCAGATACTATTACTGGTAGACAGGTTGAACAACAGGTACTATTACCTCGCATTGACTTATCACCATCTGACACACTGTTCCATTTTAATTTAAGCGAAGTCAATTCTCTATCAAAGTGGCATTCTGAATGTCAATTAACAAGGCGCAAGGACAAACAATCGACCGAGTCGGATTATACTTACCTGACCAGTGTTCAGTTATGGTCAGATGTATGTGGCTCTATCACGCGGGAAATCGTTAAAAAATGTTAAGATAGAAATTAAACCTCAAGGTCGGCTCACACCCAAAGTAGTTTGGAAGGAAGTATTGTGAAATTAGATTGTATTATTTTTTTAACGAGGTTGGAATGACATGTCAACTAATTAAACAATGTTTTTATAATATGTGATTTTTCATGCGACATTAAAAATATGAGAACTGATTTCTTGGCTAAGTATGATACTCTTTATATACTATTTTCTCCTTTGACATGGTAAACGATTACTAACACCCCCCCCCCCCCCCAATAATTACAATATCGAGTAACGCTGCAGAGCAGCAAGGGTCCACTAGTATTTATACTGTAATTTCTTCATATTTAAACATTATGAATATGTCAACATTTACAAAAAATTAAAAACATCTTAATCCCTTCAGCTATGTGTAAAAAACGTAGTTACAAACATTTAAATTTGTACTTTGAACGGTTTGTCTCAATAGTGATTTAAAATAAGCTCAATTCACCACTTCAAAATGCCACAAGTTCAAAAGTTTAAAATGTTTTCGTATATTTTTCCTGTCTCAAGGGAAGATACATTAACTAATTTTGATTATAAAATTTGGAAATAATTAACTCACTGAAAACTAACTGCCACCACCTTAACAACGTTAGTACTAATAGTACAAAATACCTCTGGCGTAGATAGACCAAGGAAAAAAACAGAACTTAAAATTATGGGAATAAATATTAAATTCATTCTGTAAAAAAATTGGATATTGGATTTCAAATTGTCATTAAGTTAACTAGCAAAATAATACCCTACCTCTCATTGTAAACAATGGGTACAAGTAAAAAGTGTCAGTTATGCCGATCGCTATTCAATAAATATGAGATCTTGCACAAATAAATGCTGTCTTACTTTAATTGCAGAGATGTTTTTAATATATTACTTACTTCACTTGCATTACGCAAACAATAAAGCGTTCTTATTATTCAGTAAAAACAAAGAGAAAAAACTATAATTTAACTTACCTCAAACATTTCTTTGAGGTCTTTCAAGTCAACACTATCACCTTTTGTAATGACAACTGCCACTTCATTGTTGCCTATATTGCCTCTGGCCATCAGACTATTGACAGTTTTAAAGATGTATCTAGTGTTAGCTGGTTCACCATTCTGACCACCCGTTATCTTTACTGTAACTGCACCATTTTCACCAATTTTGTCAAACAGTGCCAGCTTACCATAAATAGATTGAATGGTATTAGTATCAGTAAAACTTTCGGATATTATCAACGCACTCACTTTTTTGTTGTCTCCTAATTGTTCCATTATGTAGTCAATTATTGAATCTGTGTTGTCAACATTAACTAGTAAAACTTTATCAATGGAACCACTGGTTTCAGCATTTGTAGTTTTAGAGCTGTCACCACTTTTGTTGAGTTTAGAACTACTACTGGCTTGAGTACCACTACTTGGTTTAACAGTTTCACTGGGATTGCTACTAGCTTCTCCACTGGCACCAATTAATGCAGCAAGATTGAATGCTGCACTACTATCAGTTGGCCCAGAATTATCACCATTGACAGCTGACAAAGCACTTTGATCACCAAGATTACTTCCAGAGCCTGCACTACTATCAGTTGGCCCAGAATTATCACCATTGACAGCTGACAAAGCATCTTGATCACCAAGATTACTTCCAGAGCCTGCACTACTTGTGCTCTCACCAATTGCGACAGCCACGTTGCCGTCACTTACTACCCCCTTGCTTTTGTACTGGCTGACAACACTGACGATTGCTTTATTGCCTTCAAAGTTCCCATCATAGTTAAGATTCAACGCTAAAAAGTTGTTGCTTCTCCATTCTTCTAGTGCATCGAGTACATTATTTATAGTAGTTCTACTTAGTGGATTTCTAAATAAAATTAATAAACCTATTTTGTTGTTACCAAGACGTTTGATTACAGCATTAGTTACATCAGTGTCTGAGTCTGTCTTACTGACGGTGATATATACTATGTCAGTCTCACTGTTACCTTGGCTATTGTCCGGTTTACTATTGACAGGCTGCAGTGCACCCGTACCTGAATCACTGTCACCTTTGATAAATGCAACAACTACCGTGCCAGCAGCAATTAGTTGATATGTGACAAACTGATTGACCATTCTATTGATTTGACTGTTTTTGACGGTACCACTACTACTAGAACCAAAACTGGATGATGGCGCACGATTATCCATCTTGCCAATTAGTACCAGCTGTCTAGTTAGTTGCGTTATCATACTAGGAGAGATAGCACTGTTACAAACTATAAATGCACCGACTTTTTTATTTCCAATTTTGGTCATTACGTTATTTTTTATTGTGTCAATTGAGTCTGATGCACTAACAGTAACAGCTACTGCAGTATCACTCAATTTCTCATCATCAGAACTACTGAAGCTATAACCATATTCACGTTTGTTTAGTAATGTCTCTTGATTAGTAGCACGCTCATTGTACTGTCGTACTGTCATCTCAGGCACAATTCCTCGTTTTGATCGCTGGACTATCGCCTGCTGTTCAGCCCATTTCACCTGCAACATGGATCAAATCTTTAAAACTGTTAATTAAACTAATTAATTTGTTTATAACTGTTATATGACTGAAGAAAAAAGACAAAGTGTCTGTTACAAATTTGTTGAGAACTATTTCTGTATCATGACCAAATAAGTTAACAAAAATACATAAAATAATTAGAATCAATTCCATATAAACTAATTGTTAACATTTCAAAAGTTATGTTTATCAGTCAATAATTATTTTGGTTTAATTGTCTCTTAAAAGATTTTCTCCAAATATCAATTTGATTTATTTATCAATCCTAACCTAACCCACCAGCCCATACACGTACAGTGGTGTTGACCCACCCGCTCGCCCATACACGTACAGTGGTGTTGAACCACCCGCCCGCCCATACACGTTCGGTGGTATACCCGCCCACCCATACACGTACGGTGGTGTTGACCCACCCGCCCACCCATACACGTACAGAGTTCTTGACCCACCCGCCCACCCATACACCTACAGTGGTATTGACCCACCCGCCCACCCATACATGTACAGTGGTATTGACCCACCCGCCCACCCATACACGTACAGTGGTGTTGACCCACCCACCCGCCCATACACGTACAGAGGTATTGACCCACCCGCCCACCCATACATCTACAGTGGTATTGACCCACCCGCCCACCCATACACGTACAGTGGTATTGACCCACCCGCCCACCCATACACGTACAGTGGTGTTGACCCACCCACCCGCCCATACACGTACAGAGGTATTGACCTAACCCACACACGTACGGTGGTATTGACCTACCTGCCAACCCACACACGTACGGTGGTATTGACCCACCCGCCCACCCACACACGTACGGTGGTATTGACCCACCCGCCCACCCACACACGTACGGTGGAATTGAGCCCCCGATTGTACAAATACAGTACAAATATGTTATTTGATAGCTGATGATAAAAAAAATAATAAATAATAGTTCTATACAAATAACATTGAAAGTTTTGAGGCCAGTGGGGATTCCCGAAGATGGAGAGTAAAATCCATTCTTAGTGGGTCTCTAGGGTCTTAGGTACATATCTCATAAACTATTTAAGTTAGAGACAATCCCCACCCGCCCGTTTTACACGTACAGTGGCATTGACCCACCCGCCCACCCTTACACGTACAGTGGTATTAACCCACCCACCCGCCCATAGACCTACAGTGGTATTGAGCGAGTTGGAGTCAGAATTGGACGAGTTGGAAAGGATATTCCTGTACCTCAATCAATTAATTTTATGGTTCAAAATTCCTTTTGGCTTTTTAAATTTTTTTGGAGTATGGTTTACATTGATTTGACTTGACTGAGTGTTCTACATCCTTGACCCACCCACCCACCCACCCTTACACTTACAGTGATACTAACCCACCCAACCATCCATACACTTACAATTATACTAACCCACCCGCCCACCCATACACATACAATTATGCTAACCCACCCGCCCACCCATATACTTACAGTGATACTAATGGGTGATACCCATACAATACCACTGTATGTGTATGGGTGGGCGGGTGGGTCAATACCACTGTATGTGTATGGGTGGGCGGGTGGGTCAATACCACTGTGCGTGTATGGGTGGGCGGGTGGGTATGGGGGTGCACGCAAGAACGCATAAACGTACAACACATTAACTATACACGAAAACGCACAGATATGAATATTTAATTTCGAACTTTTAAAACTAACAAAAACAAGAAGGAGAAATAATGTTACTTATACCACTCTACCAATACCACTCTACGTGTATGGGTGGGTGGGTGGGTCAATACCACTCTACTTGTAAGGGTGGGCGGTTGGGTCAGTACCACTCTACGTGTATGGGTGGGCGGGTGGGTTAACACCACTGTACGTGTACGGGTGGGCGGGTGGGTTAATACCACTGTACGTGTATGGGTGGGCGGGTGGGTTAACACCACTGTACGTGTATGGGTGGGCGGGTGGGTTAATACCACTGTACGTGTATGGGTGGGCGGGTGGGTTAACACCACTGTACGTGTATGGGTGGGCGGGTGGGTTAACACCACTGTACGTGTATTGGTCAATGCCACCATACGTGTATGGGTGGGTGGGCGGGTTAATGCCACCGTAAGTGTATGGGTGGGAGGGTAGGTTAATGCAACTGTGCGTGTACGGGAGGGTGATTTGGTTAATGCCACCTTACGTGTATGGGTGGGTGTTTGGGTTAATGCCACCGTACGTGTATGGTTTGGGCGGGTGGGTTAATGCCATCAAAAGTGTATGGGTGGGCGGGTAGGTTAATGCCACCATACGTGTAGGGGTGGGTGGTTGGGTTAATGCCACCGTACGTGTATGGGTGGGTTAATGCCACCGTACGTTAAAACAATTTTTTTTCTAACAACCTTCGAAGCGCCTGCGCTATTTATGATACAATTCCCGCAATACATGTCTGTACCTGAATCACGGTTCAGCGCCGCCACATATTGTAAATACGATCACCGTACGTGGGCCGGTGATCAATTAAGTACTACCGTAAGTGTATTGGTGGGCGGGTGGGTTAGTTCACCGTACGTGTATGGCTGGGCGGGTAGGTTAGTACTACCGTAAGTGTATGGGTGGGCGGGTGGGTCAATACTACAGTGCGTGTATGGGTGGGCGGGTGGGTCAATACCACAGTGTGTGTATGGGTGTGCGGGTGGGTCAATACCACAATACGTGTATGGATGTCTTTTGCATCATGTTTAAATACTATAAGGTACATTTTGTGTCATTATTTGTATATGAGACAAGTTTTTAATGATAATGGTGAGCTTGAATAAAGCAATTTCTCATGAATATAAAGATACTTTTGCGTAAATCGTCAATAAAAATGTATATTTGAAAATAGCATAGAAATGGAAAAATGTTACTGTTTAACTTTGAGGAATAAAATAATGTTTATGAACTATACTTATTTGGAATATGAATGAACGGACTCACACAGGAAACTCAAGTGTCCAGAGCTTCTTACCACTGAGCTCGTATGGACAGCCAGGTGGCCCAGTACCACTGTGTCTGTATGTGTGGGTGGGTGGTTGGCCCAGTACGACTGTGTTTGTATGGGTGGGTCAGCAACACCGTGCTTGTATGGGTGGGCCAGTATCAATGAGCCTGTATTGTATCACTTTATTGCATCCCCACAGTGATTTGAACCTAGGCCCTTCCATCTCCCTAACTGCTTCAAATGTTGCTTCTCAGAGGAACCTAAATATAGGTTTCTATTTAGATCCTCTGAGGTTGTTTCAAGTTCTTCCCAATGTATTCATTAGGTTGTCATTTGTAGTCAACCAATGCAAGGATTGGTTGACTACAAGACTGTCATTGTAGCATCATTTCACTCATTTCAGTATCATTGTCAGAGCAATTTAAGATTTTAACTCCACTTTTTACGAACGTTTGTCAACTGACAACAAAACTGTGTCGATTGCTTACATAAAAGATCTTTTATAGTGTTTTAAGAAGGTCAATGACAAAGTTGAAAATGAGTCAAGCTCTACCACTATTCCTATTTTAGCTCTAAGAATATATTATGCTGCAGTTTGGTATCACATATTTTTATTTTCATATAACCCTTTATTTATCTTAGTAACTACATCGTACTTAGGAACTCAAGTGCATATATCGTGACATACAAGTTGGTTGCTCTTCTAAGTTCTGTACGTATGCCTTCTTATCCTTATTTGTATTGTGTTATTAATTTTAACACTATGAGTGCTGGCCATTTTTGGTACTTTTTAAAATTTCGTAGTTTTAAAACCATTAAACATAAGTTTTACTTACATGTCTAGATTAGTATACAATTAAAGTTTACATTTTTTTATCTCACAATATCAGTTTTTTAGCAGGATAGTGTTTTATCAGAAAAAAATCAAACCAAGGGCAATTGAGCATACAAAATAATTTTGAACATAATTGTATTGCCCTATTGATACAAAACTAAGTAAAAGAAGTAAATAAGTACTAATAAAATACTTGTAAAAAAACAAGTATTTTATTAGTACTTGTAAATAAAATTACAAAAAAAATTAATAAAAAAATTATTTTTTTTTGTAATTTTATTTACATACTCTATTATTTACACTTTGAAATAGAGTCCAATCACTAAAGAATGGTTCTGAAACGTGCAGACAATAGCAGTGCAGTCTGGCGGCTACATCTCAATCGTTCTGGCTAACAACAGTACATTTGAGCGGTGAAACGGCTCACTGACATCACTAGAGACCATTTACAGTACCAGACACCGTATGGTCTCTAACTCAACAGGCTATTCAATAAAATTAAAACATCGATCCCGTAAAACTACGTGATCCGCACTCTTGGAAGATACATTACTCTGTAAAAATACGGAATCCGCAGTCTTGGAAGATACATTACTTTGTAAAAATACGTGATCCGCACTCTTAAAAGATACATTACTCTGTAAAAATACGGAATCCGCAGTCTTGGAAGATACATTACTCTGTAAAACTACGTGATCCGCACTCTTGGAAGATACATTACTCTGTAAAAATACGGGATCCGCAGTCTTGGAAGATACATTACTTTGTAAAAATACGTGATCCGCACTCTTAAAAGATACATTACTCTGTAAAAATACGGAATCCGCAGTCTTGGAAGATCCATTACTCTGTAAAACTACGTGATCCGCACTCTTGGAAGATACATTACTCTGTAAAAATACGGGATCCGCAGTCTTGGAAGCATACCTGGGAAAGTTATTGATTTTTTAACTGAATAAAGTTAAAGTTAAGACTCTAAAAATGTAACTAATTGAAGTTAAAATAAATTGAAACTAAGTAATTAAAGTTAAATTATTAGAAAATTAACTGAAATTGAAAGTTAAAAGTTAGTTTTGGTACAGTAAAATATACATTAACAGATACTTAACCTGTATTTAATTATCTTTTATTATTTATAATATCTTTGATAAGTATGCCTATTTATAATACATTATTGTACAATACTATTAATTAGACTATAGCAATTTCTACAGAAATCTTTGTTATATAACTGTCCGAAATCTTAAAAATGAAATATTTAATCTAATTTCTAAAATTATTAACAAAACTGACATAAGTCTTTGAAATTAAAGTTTTACATTTTTAAGCTATACTTTAAAAAATCAATAACTATGTTATAGGAAATTCACGATAACAAAACACTTTTTTTAATTGGCGCAGATAATAAGAAAGGCAAAATAATATGTGACATGTTGACTCCAGGTGATTTTTATCAGGCTGGAGATGATAAGGAAGGGTCACTGATAAGAAAGTATGGGGATTAGTGGTAAACAAAAACAGAACAAAATATACTTTCGTATACGTTACTCGAAATATTTAAAACGGTTGCTTACTTCGTCAAGATCCAATAGGTTCGTAGTCAAGTGATGGCTGTTTCTTTTGGACACCTCTGGGTGGTCTTCACGAATAAACACATAGTGATTCTCAAATGGTTCTGCCTGTAGGTATGACAAGAGTTAGTTATAACAATTATAGGTTAGGAATTAATATAACAGGAGAATTAGGACAACAGCAAACCTACCAAAGAAGAGAAGTTCGCTAAAGCAATACACAGGAAAACAAATGCAGAGAGGTACAGTACACACAAAAATCCAATACCACTGCCACCTGCTTCAGGGAAGGATAGGCATTTGTTTTCTTATGTATATTGTTAGTGGACTTGTCCCCTCAGTCAAGTTTTTTATGCCCTACCTCTCTTATTACAATAACATCCCAATTATTGTTTTCTGGTATTTTTAATATGTCACATTTGGATGCTTTAAGGATTTCTCTTGAGATTGAATTAAACCTAAAATGCATTTTACTTCTCTATAATGTGATTAAACATGGTCAATAATTCTGTGCCTTTAATTTTAATTGCATTATCATAAACCTATGAAAACCAACTGTAACCTTTCATAGTGAAATAATGAAGATTCCTTAAGAAAATACTTCATAATCGTACAAAATATCGTTTCTAAATAGTGGTATTTAGAACTATTTTATAATATGTCAAATT
Organism: Stictocephala bisonia; assembly: GCA_035578905.1. Lineage (NCBI taxonomy): Eukaryota > Metazoa > Arthropoda > Insecta > Hemiptera > Membracidae > Stictocephala > Stictocephala bisonia. Next base: position 428,320 of record JAQJVL010000231.1, read on the forward strand.
AATACATTTTAAGAGATAATTAATTACTGAAGTCCGTATTTAAGAAAAATCATACGTTTTATTGTATCAAAATAGATACACTAAACTAATTCTTAAGCTGAAGTAAAATGTACTGAAAAAAATATCTTTAGGTACTCTGTACTTATATGGGTCGAATTCGAAAATTTGGATGAAAGTGAGGTCAATTGTCAGAGGGAGGGCATGTTGGGTATTTTACCCCCATAAATAAAAGTGTTAATAACATAAAATAATTTTCTTTTTTGCCAGATTAATATCACATGGTGGCTGAAAAGTAACTTGCACTCCCTCTAACGTTTGTAATACTAAAAATATTTTATTTCAGTTTGTGGCAACCTTCTGAGGTATGAGGGGATACATTAATGAAAGCATTTTAAAATGCCCAATGCCCTCCCCATGAAGGGGGTGGGGGGAAACTCTAACTTTTTAAATAGCAACTCCTATCGTGTGACCCCTTTGATAAAAAAGCTTGGTAAGACGAGAAAGTTAACATAAAGAAAAGTGAAGTTGGACCATCCATAATAAAATGGCGGCCAAGTAAATGAAATAGCTGAAAAGTAACTTGCACCTCCTCTAACTTTTTATTACTAAAAATATTTTATTTCAGTTTGTGGCAACTGTATTAGGTCGAGGTGCTACATTAATGAAAGCATTTTAAAATGACCCCTCCTTAAGGGGGGGGGGCAACTCAAATGTTTTGAATAGCAACTCCTATCATGTGACCACTCTGATAAAAGAGCTTGGTAAGACAAGAAATTTAATATGAAGAAAAGTTAAAATTAAAATTAGTTGCTCAAAGTCTGATAAAATAACGATGCTCAATCTGGAAACGAGCTCGTACTTAGTTTAATCAGTTTTTACGTACAAGTTTATTTTGTTGCCTCTAAAATGTATTTTTGACTGTAATAATTTACATATTTTTCGATTGTGATTGTACACAGGGCCGCCCAGAGACTTTTGGTGGCCCCGGGGCAAAGTTTACCATGTGGCCCCTTCCTTCACTTAAAATAAATTTAATTACTCTGATTGTCAAATATACCATAATTTATATTTTACTTTTAGCACATTCTACGAAATTCTTACCATCTCTTTCGTTAGATTACTATTGTAATTAAGATCTTGTTCATGGACGTTTTCTCAGGGCTAGCTGCGAAGCACCGGTAAGTTTTTCTCTAATTGTCATATACTTTTTAAACATTTCCTTAGGTATTACCGCTACAATAACATCAATCTCTTATAAAAAAACTGATATTCTTTAATATTAAATAAATAATAACGAACCAAGCAATGCCACAGTCAGTTGCATAGGCAGTTGCATAGTTGGGCACAGCAGCTCTTCGATTGCCAGTTGAGGATCCATCCTCGCCAATGATATTAGCTGTGGGTGAGGGAGGAAGGGGCCAATAAATTTGTATAGGCCACTTGGCTTTGCTAGCTAAAGAGCAAGTGGCCGACTGTTCACGAAGTAAAATAATTTGGCGAGCGCGAACATCTAGTGCTTTAAAAACAGTCAACTAAGAGTTGAGGTTATGTTATTGTTTTCAAAACAGGTTGTAGACCACTGGGTACGTAGCTTATTGATGTTGGACATTAAAACATCTAGTATATATTCGTGATTTTAGTTTGTCTTTATGCTAAACTTTAAAACTATTCAATTTTTATTTCACAGGCATAAAAGGCATTTTGTACCAACTCAATTTTCTCAGCATAAAACATAGTAAAATTGATGTCTGTCGAATTGGATATTATACCATTGATGTACATCACAGTGTACACTTCCGTACAGTGACAGTGGTATTGACACACCCATTCACGAACAGTGGTATTGACCCTCCTGCTCAACAATACACGTACAGTGGTTCAATCTTAGTTAATTTCACTTATCACGCATCAAATAATAAATAAATACTGTATTAATGATCGTCAAAAATATAAAATGGCTTACTCGTTCGTCAGTGACAGTAAACAATTATGAAAACTATTTTGATTGGTCGTAGATTTGTTATCTTAATGAATGACAATATTAATCAATTATGCTATTTCTTTGGGAACAACTTGTACGTGGGCATAATTGGTTTTTAATCAAGAGCTACTCCACTGAATATGTTGAGAATACACCCCTGTTCCTGTTACAGTTTCAGGGTAAATTAAACCAGACAATAAAAGAGTTACAACAAGTTATATGTTACAAAATAAATATTATTCAAAAGGAGTTGTACAAATCTGAACAATTATGAAGCTGTTCTATCTATTAACGGTGTACTTAAGAGCTCCTCTTTTCATTAAGACCTATGTCATAATATATTGGTAAAATGTCTTTACGAACATCCATGTCATAATAACTAGTAAATTTAAAATGTCAAAGGAAACATTACACTAGAGAAAGTAAAAAAATTGCATGTACAGTAAACTCTGGTTAACCGGTTAAATATGATGGAAGATGAATCCGGATAGTACAGAACGTAACAAAATTATAATTTTTAGACAATATTATGCCACGCAATTCCTCCCGCGATAGCGTAGGGCAAGTTGAATGTAATGCATCATACACACATATTGTTGCACATCCGGTAAGCGAGCGGTGATGTTGTTGTATGCATATTTAACAGATTTAAGTACCTAGAAATCTACTGTAATTTAGTGGTTTGATCGTTAATTTATTCTTTTTATACTGTAAAAATATATAATTTACTTTGCAGTATATTGCAATACTATATTGAAACATTTATATTCTATTTATATTGATTTCAATAAAACGTTACCATAAATTACTGGGCCTAAACTTTAGCTTTTTGTTCTCTCAAAATCTGGAAATGGAGAATCATAGCAAATTAAATTAATTGTTAATTATAGTAGTTTACTAGGAAATCCAAAAGAACGCATTAAATTACAAAAATATCACTCTATAGAATACAACAATAGCAAAATATTTCTTTACTGGACGACAGTAAACAAACAGACTAATGATTGACGATGTTCCCGATCTACCCTTCATGACAATTAATTGAACTCTTCCAGCCACGTTGTTACAACATTGTATATTTTGCCTGCGGGTTTTTTGGGTGCAAAACACAGTTACTACTGAAATACGACTACTATTTCTTAAATTTAGTGCATATATTGAAAAATTAGCTGATCAGTGCCGGGAAAGAGTGCAACGTTACCACGTTCGAACGGAGTGCCGCCGCCTACTACCAGCTTTGAAACCAAGTTTGTAAGAACCTTTTCTCATCTATCATTTTAAAAATAAAATGATAGATTTAAAATGTTTTTACTGTAATATTGTTTGCTTATACAATTGTGATGTTCTTAGGCTTCCACTTTTTTTATTACAATTTATTAATTTGCATACTTTAGGCCGCAGGTTACTGATCACTTGTTTTCACATTATATAGATCTATTATTGTGCTACGATGAGTCAAGGGATTTTCGAAACACTAAATCAAGATTATTTATCTACATAAACAGAATTTGTGAAAAATACAAAATAAGGATAAAAGCTTAATCAACAAACCACTACAAATACAAATCAATTCGCAATTGCTGTATTATCTTAAGTTTATAATAGTAATATATCATAACTAATGGTTTTGTAAGGATAATAACGTGATCAAGCGATTGATTTTCCTACCACTAAAAGCCAAGATAGAGTTGAATTTAGGACAAGTATAACAATTTTGTTTGAAGTAGTATATACTTTTGAAATTAAAGTTTAAAAATAAAACATACAGAAACGTTCTTGTCCACCTTGTATTAAACACGTCCAAAAACGGTGTTTTGAGTAATACAAATGTAAAGTTAGTGGGTCTTTTTACATGTTTTATATAAATAGTGTACGAAAACAGGACATCTCATTGAGGTGGCCCACTGTCCACACCACCAAAGTATATTTATATGTTCGCAAACTGGAATTTATATTTTGATGTGTTCACAAGCTGCATGCCTGTGCTGCATGCACACTTGTTCGCAAACAAGACAACTGGCGAGAGGTACAGTTGCAGTCACACACCAACCAGAGCGTATGCTGTCACACCACTATGTCGACCGCTGACAAACTTCATTCAAAGACCAGTATACAACTTGCTCCAAAAGGCTCCCTGATTGCTATAAAACCAATGGTTTAGTTTAAACGTTTTAAAACTAAAACTGGAAGACTTATCTGGCCTAATATCACTTTTGATATTTTGATACAGGCCTGAATCGTTTCTTATCTAGTAGATTATTAAGTATTTTCTTTTTTGTTGCATGAAGTGTGGCCCCCCTGTGAACTAAGTCTGTGAGGCCCCGGGGCAATTTGCCCCTTTTGCCCCCCCCCCTCTGGGCGGCCCTGATTGTACATGTTCGAGTATTTAGATACAGTTGTGCATTTGCTGCGAAAAACTATCTCAAGTTCACGAGAAAAGGCTGATTAGTAAAGTTGAAGAGAATCCAGTCGAACTTCATCAATATTGAAAGTGGATTGCCAGTCAGGAGAGAGAAGAAAAGATTAATATATATATATATATATATATATATATATATATATATATATATACATATACATAATACATATACATATATATATATGAGGTCGAACAACCTTCATTCAGCAGTGAAGAGTTTCAACATTAATGTTCTTATGTTGTTGTTGCCCAAATTAATGCCAGTATGGAAAGAAGATTCTCTGACCAAAACAGAGTTTATCAAGATCTTTCTTGCTTTGATCCTCTAAGATTCTCTGAGGTAAGAAGAAATGGAATTCAGAACATGCATTGGACAAAATATGCTCTCTAATTCCAAGCGTTGACAAAGACAAGCTACAAGAAGAACTGGAATCATTTATTGAGCAATGGTCGAGCTTTGATTTGAGCTTAAAAGATCACTATCACTCCAATGACATTGACTTTGCAATTAAGTTCTAAATCAGAAGATGAAGGTAGAGAATCAATGTCATGTCAAAACTGCCAATCCTGTGTGTAATGTGCATACATCAGTACAATAGGTATTCGTTAATGTACCCACAGCTTCTCAAGGCTTACAAGTTACACCCTTGACACAAGTGAGCTATGAATGTACCTTTTCAAAGCTCATACTCATCAAATCACGAATTCGCTCATCAATGGGCAATGAGAATTTGGAAGCTCTTCTCTTGATGCAATCGGAACGAAAACTAGTCACCAAGATTACCAATGAAGAGATCATAGATGAACTCTGTTTCCAAAACAAGGAAATGAAGCGTTTCTAATAAAATAGTCCAGAGGCCGTCTTCTACCTATTTCTGTAACGATTTTTACTATTTCATTCTTTTAAGTTTTTCTTCATTAATTGTTCAATGTCCAATGTCTTACGTTTTCTTTGGTTCATTTTCATATACCTGTTAAAACACTTATAACATTATTATTACTTATATGTCGTATTTTCTTGTTTTAAAATAAGCTAATAATGTAAGTAATATAATTAGTAACAGTCATAATAATTTATCATTGACAGCAGAAACATATAGGAAGACATTTGGTTGAAAAGCCAATTACACAATCGTCAGGAACGTTTGTTTGTATAAATATGTGTACCTTGTAACACATACAAATTGCAATAGTTTTTTTTCTTTTACTTTTCTTTTGGTAAATCACTTACCATCCATTAAAAACATTGTTTTCCTATTTTATTAAACAATTTATAACTTCTAGCAAAATGTTTTATTTGTTATTCGGACACCAATAATAAAATAGGTTTTTGTGTTATGGTAATACATTTATAGCCGAGATGCCATGATATGAAAAATTAACATATAACATATATGGTTTTTAATGATGCTTCGCTAAGGATTTTTAAGTAACAAAGAGTGTTAAACATAGGTTTTCAAGGACAAATTTTTGAAAATTTTCCGGGGGAACCCCTCTGATTGTCCATTTTCCTAGTTAAGGGCAGCGCCCTTTCAGGGGTCCTAGTCCGGTCCCGCAGCTAAGGCTACGTACACATGACAGCGTTGCAACGCGTGTTTTTGAAACTAGACTAATGACACTAGACAAATGACTGCGTACACGCGAGTTTCTCAAATAACGCGCGTAGAATCGCGCGTCCCGCAGGTTCCTCGTGGATCGCGCGTCTGCAGCGCGCCTCGAGTTTCTCAAATAACGCGCGTCCCGCTGTTCCTCGTAGATCGCGCGAAGTTCTCACGAGGTTCAAGAATCATCCTGAATTCCAATTCTTTATTGTAACAGACAACATCTCATTGTATTACAATCGTCATATAAGTAAATAATCAAAAGATTGCAAATTAAAAAATTTATCTTATTATAAACTAGCTATTTAAAGACTTATAAGAAGCTACAGGGTTACATTCTGATGTATTCTAAGGTACGTAAATAAAAATTAATTTATTGCTCTATTAGCTCATTGATGAGTAACAAGCTTCTTCCAGAAGATAATGTTTTAATAAGGGTTTCAATTTTGTCGGATTTGTTTAGTTTTAAATATGTTTGGGTAATGTATGAAATAATTTATGGTCCAAATTTTATGCCAGATTTGCTGCAAGCTCAAGCCTGTGAGAAGTCTGTCTGTGCGTTCCTCTGTCGTGTGTAATACAGATGCACGTCACAGCCAGTTTGGACAGTATCTGACCTGCATCTGTAACACAAAGGGGCTTCAGATATATGTATTGATTTCAGGTTACATTATATATTATGTATTGATGGCAGGGTTAATATATTTAAAGATTTGAATAAATTACGACACGAAGATCGTCTGTTTACTCCTGCCATAATTCGAATTTCTCTTTTTTGAAGCCGGAAAACTCTTAAGAAATTTGTCTCGGACGTAGAGCCCCTTAATTGGGATTCTATATGGGAGCAGTTTTATTCAAGATGGCGTCGCATGTAAATTCGTCTGAAGATTCGTCTGAAGTCTATGAATGTTTAAGTTGTTCTGATAATGTGGAAGATGACCATTTTGCTCTTCTATGTGAAGGATTGTGCCATAAATGGTTCCATACTGGTTCCATACTAAGTGTTTAAATATTAGTAACGAACAATACAGCCTAATTCAAGAGCTGAAAAGTGTGCACTGGTACTGTGACGCATGTGCAAACAAATTGGAGAATTTGATCAGTAACGTGAGTCAATCAACTGATCTAATTAACATTCACAATTTGATTAGTAAATTAATCGGAATAGTCAACAGTTTAGCACAGGACAATATTGAAATTAATAATAAATTTGACTCAGTCTTGACTCTAAATACCAAGCTTGATGAGCAGGTTACCAAACTGCAGCATGATAGGTTATGTTCTAACCTCAAGACTGTTAAAGCAAATAAAGTTAGTGAGTTAACTAAACATGACAGCGTTGGTGATGTTGTAGACACGGACTTAGCCAACATAGAATTAGTTCCTGAAAGTATTAAATCAAGGGTAAATAGTGTGGAACAGCGTCAAAGTTACTCATCGGTTTTGGCTAAACCTAGACCTAGGCCAAAAACTTCAGCCTCAATTTCTGATGTGAAAAAAACGTGTTCCAAACCCGTAGTCAAACAAACTAAGAAACACAACTCTGTTCCTAAGTACAAGAACTTCTATAACCGAAAACTCTGTTACCAACTTGCGTATTGTCACTAAAAAGGAGGAAAAAACATCTAGTGTCTTTGTATCTCGATTTGCTCCTGAGGTTACCATCGAGCAGATTCAACAATATCTCAAAGAAAGTGGTGTTGGAAAATCTCTCAAAACTAGGTTCGATACCTACAAATCATTCAAGATAGACTTAGAAATGGGCGATTTTAATGTTGTCTTGAAAGCCGAATTTTGGCCTGAGGGAACTCTGATAAGGGAGTACCAGCAACGTAGAGCGACAAATGTTGTTAGGTCTCGTGTTTTTTTAGGGTCTCCGAAAGTCTCCCTAGCATTAAAATAGGCCCAACAGACCCAACCTACGTTGAAGACTTGGACTATAAAGCACCTTGTGCAAACTCTGTTGTGGGTGAATACAACCTTAAAATACTTTATGGTAATGTACAGTCTCTTACCAATAAAGTAATTGACTTAGAATTGGTGACATCTGATAAACCCTACAATATTTTGTGTTTGGTTGAGCATTGGCTCAAAGAGGACAATTTTGATTTATATATCCTAACCGGATATAAACTGGCCTCTATTTACTGCAGACCAAATAAACTGCATGGTGGTGCAGCAATATATACGTTGGGTTCTGTAGATTATCGTGAACTAGATGTGACTTCTTTCTGCCTGGAAATGTGTTTTGAAGTATGTGCTATCAAACTCTCATCTGTAAAGATGATTGTTGTGTCGTTATATAAGCCTAGCGGTCCAATGATGACATATTTTTTAACCAGTTTGACTTGCTATTGGAATATCTCCTGCATTTTAGATGTAATATTGTTTTGTGTGGGGACCTGAACATTGAAGCCAATGGTGAAGAAGTGAAAACTGTAAAGCTTCATAATTTAATGAGGACAGCAGGGCTTTACTGTACGAATTTTGCTGCAACCCGAGGTTTGGCATGCATCGACTATATTGCTACTGATGTGCCTAAACCTAACTATAGTGTTAGTGTTCATGACTGGCAAATCTCCGATCATCGTTTTATGAGCATTGAACTCAATCTACAACAGAAGTGTAATGCCAACGATGTGCCGGTGAGTACGTATAACATGACTTGTCGTTCTCTTCCGGGCCGATCAATTTTTGATTTCAAATGTTGCTTGAGCAACATTAATTGGGTCACCCTGCTATATGGCCTTGACTGTGAAAGTATATACGATAAATTTCATGATTTATTAATGTTCTGGTTTAACATCTATTTGCCTATTGTTAAAAGAAATAGGCCTTCAGGTGGAAAAAACCGTAAACACAGGTCTGTGTATACAGATGAGCTATTATCGATGAAGAGCCATCTATCTAATGGACTGTTTTTATAAGTCTTGTAGTACAGGGTCAGTAGTGAATAAAATAGCCTACTCCGAAGCCAAAAAGACTTATAAAATTGCTTTGATTGAAGCGAAGCGGAAAAGTAATGATGAGTTTATCCTTGCTGCAGACAACAAGTGCAAAGCTGCTTGGAAAATCGTGAAAAATGAAATCAGACCCACTTCCTCCTAACATGATGTGCCGGACGCTGATATTTTCGCTGCTTTCTTCTCGGATGTTGTGCAGGAGGTGCGTGGCAACATCCCCGTGTCTAATGTTGCAGCAGGTGACCTTGTGCAGTCTCCACCAACTCCACCTAGTTTTAAGTGGAAATTTGTTTCCAGTGATGAAGTATGCTCCATTGTGTCCAAATTGTTACCAAAAAAGAGTTGTGATATCTATGGGATCTCTACTTTAGTCCTTAATTAGGTAATAGATGCAATTTCTGTACCTTTAGCACTATGTATAAATTCTAGCCTGAGTGAGGGTGTTTTTCCATCCAAACTGAAATTGTCTAAAACAGTGCCAATTTTCAAGAAGGGTAGTAGAAATGATGTTAAAGATACAGGCCGATCTCTCTGGTTCCTGTGTTTGCCAAAATCTATGAAACCATAATGAAGATACAGGTTAGTGCTTTTTTTGAAAACAACAATTTTTTCAGTACTAACCAATTTGGATTTAGGCCTGGAAGGTCAACGATCGATGCAGTCGGAGAGCTGATTTCCCATGTACTCTCAAATTTTGAAGCTTGTAATGATACTAAAGCAGTCTTATGTGACCTTTCGAAGGCCTTCGACTGTGTCGATCATGACATTCTGTTGAAAAAGCTCCATCAGTATAATATAATAGGCCGTGAAAAATCTCTTTTTGAATCTTACCTCAGCAATCGGCAACAACAAGTTTTTTCTAAAGGTACGTTTTCAGGTTATGCTGAGGTTCCATTTTTGGGTACCACAGGGGTCGGTACTGGGTCCACTTTTGTTTCTGATAATGATCAACGATCTAGATGATAATGTTAACTGTAAAACAATAATGTTTGCTGATGATGTGACCTTTCTGGTCCCCGGTACATTACCTGTAACTAGCATAGTGGACGAGGCTGAAAGATGGTACAGAGCCAATATGTTTTACTTAAATCATGACAAAACCCAGCAAATTATGTTTTCACTGAAAGATGCAGTTCAAGATAACTCAGGTAACCAAAGTGTAAGGCAGCTTGGTATGTTGGTTGATAGTAAGCTAGCATGGCATGTTCAGGTAGACTTTGTAAATAAGAAATTAAATAGAGTCATCTTTCTGATGAGGCATCTCAAACCACTCTTATCTAAAGACCACCTTAGAATGATGTATTTTGCACGCTTTCAGAGTATTCTGACATATGACCTCCTATTGTGGGGTAATGCTAGTGGCATTGACAGTGTGCTGATCACACAAAAAAAGGCAGTTAGATTACTGGCTGGAGCTGACTATAGATCCCATTGTAGACCTTTGTTTATACAAGAAAGTATTTTAACAATTGTAAATATGTATATATTCTTCTGTTTACAGCATATCAAAGTCAAACTCCCTGACCTGACACGAAACAACCAAGTGCATGGGTATAGCACTAGAAGTAGCAATCAAATTTGTAGACCAACTGATTGCTAGGCTAGCTAAAGTAGCAAACTCTTATGAGGCTGTGAGTATTAGACTTTTTAACAGATTGCCTTTGAATGCACAGCATGTTAGCTTAAAGAAATTCAAACAGGTTATTTATGCATGGTTGCTTGTTCTATAGAACCCTTTCTATAGAATAGCTGAATTCTTTGAGGCTGACACTTTAAATATTGATTTTTCCTAGGTTTCCTATTAGTAAGGCTACTTGATTCTTACTTTAGGTTGGTCTTGTATTATAATTTTAGCCAAACTACAGCTTGATTATGTGCATGGTTTGTATTTATATTGCATGTTTTGAATTGTGTGCTATATGCTAATAGCATGTGCATGTTTTAAAAATTACGAGATGCAATACATTGTTTATGTCACATGAATCAATAAATCTATTCTATTCTTCTATTCTATTCTATAAGGGATGTGTATACCAATATCATTAGGAAATTATTTTTATACCCCGCGAATATACATAATAAAAACAATTGAGAGGAGAATTTAGAGCAAAGGGAATCAATATTTGGAGACCAAGAAAAACACCTATCGAAAATCAAGCCCAAATATTTACTCTATTCATTTAATGAGAGCGCATTATCATTCATAAAAATCAACGGTTCTATTTCGTTACGTCTATTTTGTTTGAAAAAAAAAACAAACACCTCGTTTTGGACGCATTTATATGCAGATTATTGCTGTTTAGATAAAGCATAGAACACTGCGAATAGCTGTCTATTTCTAAATTACTAAAAGTTTTGTTCTTAAAAACAATCGATATATCGTCAGCGTACATAGTTTTTATTTCACTTACAAGTAGATATGAAAACTTTTCAGTCAAATTATTTGAGTAAAGAATAAATAGGATTGGGCTTAAGACTAGACCTTGAAGGTTCCGAATGTTACATAAAGATTGTTGGACCATATTATTTATATTTAATTTTTGATGTCTTTTATTTAGATATGACTTAATCCAATCTAGAGCTAAGCCACGAATTCTAAGGTTGTTTAGTCTTTAAAAAAGTATGTTGTGGTCTAGTGAGTCAAATGCCTTTGTAAATCTAAAAATACGCCTATAGCTTTATATTTTTCATCCAGTGCTATGATTGTTTTAGTGACGAAATCAAGCATCGCATCTGTTGTGCTTTTACATTTCACGAAGGTAAAAGCACAACAGATGCTCTTTACTTATCATGTTCTGTTTGGTTACAAAATTCAAAAGTCTATTGATGAATACATATTCAAATTATTGCCAATAACTCGTCAAATGAAATATTTGACATTCTTAGATCATTCAAAAAATTTAGCTCATATTTCCTTAGATTGGGGTAAAGAGTAACAAAAGTACCATCGATTAAAACCTAATTTCTTGGGTATTACCTGTCACGTGAAATCGGATGTACCCAGTACTTTCGTTGTCTTCGTCTTTTTTTATATCTAACCCAAACACAGCTTCTTCAACTTTTATGGCAAAACTAACTGAAAAGTGCTAAAAAGAAAATGGCTGTGTTACGTTGCAACACGCTTATGTGTAGCCTAAAGTAACGTAACTCTGAAATGAAAAATGAGTTTTTGAGGTCTTTTGTGTTAATGGAGAGTATATATACTGATATTTTTTGGGAGCCATTAATTAACCTGAAAAAATTGTTAGTACAAGTTTAGGAGAGAAAGGTGAGACAGAAGTAATCATTCAGCCAGATCAGAGAGAGAAACAACAATAAAAAATAAAACACACGAAATAATTCAATGTGTCCGTCAGCATATATTGTTGTTATGGTGAATTCTCACTCGACTGAAAAATCGTCACGACAAAAATGTTGCTAATGATCCCATTTTGGCTGTGACAGAGTATCGGACTTCCGCAATGAATTACACGGACAGGCATGGATATGCGATATGCATCCACTGCCGATATTTTAGTCACAGTTCCGACATGTGCCTGTCAAATTCGCACGTGAATAAAATTTGTCTGAAACGAAGGTAATTTACTCATTGCAACAGTGATCGATAGTGAACATTTGATATCAGAAATAGAAAAGAGGTCCATGTTGTATAGCAAGCAATTCAAAGACTATAGTAATCGGAATTTAAAAGAAAAAACATGGGTAGAAAAAACATTGTTCGTGAGTGGGATAATCTGTAGTTACACACTCGTTCCTTCACACTTAACTTTTTTTTGAGGGTATTGTCTCACTAAGTGTTTATCGCCTAGAATGACAAAAGTAATTGGTTTTCCATCATAGTCGCCAGGAGAAGCTGCGGTAAGGGAATATTTAGAGCGTTAGATTGTAACTTTTCACCTAACAGAGTTTTTAAAAACATAGGAGTCAGGGTTAGCACCTACATCACATCATTCACTATGAAGCAATAGTCTGCATATACTAAAGCTAGCAATACTACATCACATCAATCACTATGAAGCAATAGTCTGCATCTACTAAAGCTAGCAATACTACATCACATCAATCGCTATGAAGCAATAGTCTGCATCTACTAAAGCTAGCAATACTACATCACATCAATCGCTATGAAGCAATAGTCTGCATCTACTAAAGCTAGCAATACTACATCACATCAATCGCTATGAAGCAATAGTCTGCACCTACTAAAGCTAGCAATACTACATCACATCAATCACTATGAAGCAATAGTCTGCATCTACTAAAGCTAGCAATACTACATCACATCAATCACTATGAAGCAATAGTCTGCACCTACTAAAGCTAGCAATACTACATCACATCAATCACTATGAAGCAATAGTCTGCACCTACTAAAGCTAGCAATACTACATCACATCAATCACTATGAAGCAATAGTCTGCACCTACTAAAGCTAGCAATACTACATCACATCAATCACTATGAAGCAATAGTCTGCACCTACTAAAGCTAGCAATACTACATCACATCAATCACTATGAAGCAATAGTCTGCACCTACTAAAGCTAGCAATACTACATCACATCAATCACTATGAAGCAATAGTCTGCACCTACTAAAGATAGCAATACTACATCACATCAATCACTATGCAGCAATAGTCTGCACCTACTAAAGATAGCAATACTACATCACATCAATCACTATGAAGCAATAGTCTGCACCTACTAAAGCTAGCAATACTACATCACATCAATCACTATGAAGCAATAGTCTGCATCTACTAAAGCTAGCAATACTACATCACATCAATCACTATGAAGCAATAGTCTGCACCTACTAAAGCTAGCAATACTACATCACATCAATCACTATGAAGCAATAGTCTGCACCTACTAAAGCTAGCAATACTACATCACATCAATCACTATGAAGCAATAGTCTGCACCTACTAAAGCTAGCAATACTACATCACATCAATCACTATGAAGCAATAGTCTGCACCTACTAAAGCTAGCAATACTACATCACATCAATCACTATGAAGCAATAGTCTGCACCTACTAAAGCTAGCAATACTACATCACATCAATCACTATGAAGCAATAGTCTGCACCTACTAAAGCTAGCAATACTACATCACATCAATCACTATGAAGCATTAGTCTGCACCTACTAAAGCTAGCAATACTACATCACATCAATCACTATGAAGCAATAGTCTGCACCTACTAAAGCTAGCAATACTACATCACATCAATCACTATGAAGCAATAGTCTGCACCTACTAAAGCTAGCAATACTACATCACATCAATCACTATGAAGCAATAGTCTGCATCTACTAAAGCTAGCAATACTACATCACATCAATCACTATGAAGCAATAGTCTGCATCTACTAAAGCTAGCAATACAAGCGAAAAAACAGATCCAGAGTTAGTATCACTTTGTGATCGTTATGCATTACCATTCAAGTACTAAATAAATGTTAGTAGCGCTGTTTTGCTGAAAATCTGGCTTTTAAACTTCCGCCATATTTCATATAATTTGGTGTCCGAGTGGCCGTTTATAGTATACTTCATAAACAACATAAACAGTTAAGTGGAACATAATTTTTATGCAACTCAATTTCATCACGAAATTGTTCATAATCTACCTTATTCCCCACACGAAACCTTATAATACTGAATTCAAGACACTGTTAAATTGTTAAAACGTGAATCTAAAATTGTATTATTGTTCAAAATACTGTTTTAATTTGTTCATACATTATTTCATATAGTACAAATAAGTAGAATACTTTTGTAGAAAATTAGTATTTGTTTAGTAGAAATAAGCAAATAATGTTAACAATAAAATGCACCAAATGAAAAATATCAATGGTTTGAATAAAAATTTATATTAACCCTTCGAGTCCAGTAGAGGGGAGTTCTACAATCGAATATGAATAAAACCATGCTTACAATCTTCCCTGGTTTAACATTAACATTATGACCGATGTAACCTCCTCAATATTAAAAATACCAATGTTTACATTCTAACAGCTGTTTAACATTTTCTGGAAATCGTTATTTACATTTTAACAGCTGTTACTTTTAGATTCATTTTAATCTCTCCCCATTTTAGTCTTGTGGCCGAAAAACGTACTTTGAGAGCTTCTCATACCCTTTAGGGTGAATATATTGAAGACTTTATTTCACAATTACGAACAAAAGGCAATTTTTTTTTACACCTAAAATATTTAAATTTGTCAAGAAATAAGGGAGGAGTTGCGTTGACAAAAAACGACTTGACTTGATATATAAAAAAGGATATAAACAAATTATAAATACTGATTTATTTATAAAAAACTAAAAAACAAATTTATAAAATACCGTTAAGTTATTCCACGCATTTTCATCGTAGAAATAAGCAAATAATGTCTCAGATAAACTGATTAAACGATTGAAAGTCATCAATCTTACAAAATAGTCAGCAAATAAGTAAGACAAGACAATCAGCTGACCAATCACAGCTGGAGGTGATTGGAATTGATGACTGGCCATGGGTGCTTCGTTTATCAACTATTTATTTATACTAGGGTACACCCCTGCACGTTTCACGTGTTAACCCCGTCACTCGCTCCGCCCGTTACACCTCGGCCTATGGCCTCGGGCTGGGAATTTTTACTGCAAATTATAGTAGGTTAACTGTATTTAACATAAAATCACAATAATACATTTATTTACAGTATCTCACTCACATTACTTGCGTTTCTACGTATTTATTAGTACGTATAAACACCAGTGATATTGCTTAACATATTGCAAACGTGTTAATTTCATTTGTTTTTGTAGCTGACCGGCCCTTCTACAGCCTATCAGAATTCTTCAATAGTAGCTGACAAAACAAATCTACACTTTATAACATTTGTAAACATTTGACGTCATTGTATTTCTCTACGAAATTACAAATAAAGTTTATTGATTGATTGATTAAATAACTAAAATAACTGCATTAGATTACAGTTGGAACCTTCAAGTTCAGTATAGCAGAGTCCTACAATCGTAAGTGAATAAAACCGTGCTTATATCCTTTCCTGGTTTACCATTAAGAAATATATAACCTCCTCACTATTACAAACGCCATTGCTTACATTCCCACAGCTGTTAAAACTTTTTGAAAATAATTTTAATCATTTGAACAGCTGGTCGATTCGGTTCACTTTTCATTTAAACCTCCCCCTTATAACTTTCGGCCATGTTATTCTTATGGCCGAAAAACATACTTTTAGGGCTTCCCCAGGGCCGCCCAGAGTGGTAGGGCAAAAGAGGCAGATTGCCCCGAACCACACAGACTTAGTTCAGAGGGGGAGCCACATTTCATACAACAAAAAATAAAATACTTAAGAATCTACTAGATAAGAAACGATTCAGGCCTGTATCAAAATATCAAAAGTAATATTAGGCCAGATGAGTCGCGTTGTAATCCCTACACAACCAGTAATTATGATGTATTATACTACTATTAACTGAAGATCGTACATTAATTGTGAATTTACATGTATTTGTAATGGTTTATTGATTAAGTGTTTAATCTTATTTTGTATTTTTTCACCGATCCTCTTTGTTTGTGCAAATAAATAATCTTGATTTAGTGTTTCGAAAATCCATTGTCTCGTTGTAGAAAATAATACCTCTATTTAATGTGAAAACGAGTGATCAGTAAACTGGGCCATAAGTAAGTTTTAGTTTTAAAACGTTTAAACTAAACCATTGGTTTTATAGCAACCAGGGAACCTTTTGGTGCAAGTTGAACGCTGGTCTTTGAAGTTTGTCAGCAGTCGACATAGTGGCGTGACAGCATACGCTCTGGTTGGTATGTGACTGCAACTGTACCCCTCCCTCGCCAGTTGTCTTGTTTGCAAACAAGTGTAAAGTCGTGCAGCTGACGAACACACCAAAATATCTTTCCAGTTTGCGAACATATAAATATACTTGAGTGGTGTGGACAGTGGGCCACCCCTATGAGATGTCCTGTTTTCGTACACTATTTCTATAAAACCTGTCAAAAGAACCACTAACTTTACATTTGTATTACACAAAATCATTTAATACAAGGTGGACAAGAGCGTTTCTGTATGTTTTATTTCTTAGCTCTAATTTCAAAAGTATATAATACTTCAAACAAAATCATTATACTTGTCCTAAATTTCAACTCTCTTTTGGATTTTTGTGGTAGGAAAAGCAATTCCGTGTCGCGTTGTAATCCCTACACAACCAGTAATTATGATGTATTACTACTATTAACTGAAGATCGTACATTAATTGTGAATTTACATGTATTTGTAGTGGTTTATTGATTAAGCTTGTAATCTTATTTTGTATTTTTTTCACCGATCCTCTTTGTTTGTGTAAATAAATAATCTTGATTTAGTGTTTCGAAAATCCATTGTCTCGTTGTAGAAAATAATACCTCTATTTAATGTGAAAACGAGTGATCAGTAAACTGGGCCATAAGTATGTAAATGAATAAATTGTAATAAAAAAGTGGAGGCCTAAGAACAATAAAATCAAATAGCAAACAAAATTTAACTAAAAACATTTTAAATCTGTAATTTTAAAAAGGTCGAAAATTCTTTATGAGAAAAGTTTCTGACAAACTTGGTTTCAAAGCCGGTAGTAGGCAGTGACACTCCGTTCGAACGTGGTAACGTTGCACACTTTCCCGGCACTAATCAGCTAGTTTTTCAATATATGCACTAAATTTAAGAAATAGTAGTCGTATTTCAATAGTCACTGTGTTTTGCAACCAAAAAGCCTGCAGGAAAAATATACAATGTTGTAACAACGTGGCTGGAAGAGTCCAATAATTGTCATAAAGGGTAGGTCGGGTGTATTGCATCGTCAATCGTCAGTCTGTTTGGTTACTGTCATCCAGTAAAGAAATATTTTGTTGTTATTGTATTTTATACAGTGATATTTCTGTAATTTAATGCGTTCTTTTGGACTTCCTAGTAACCAACTTTAATTATTAATTAATTTAATTTGCTATAATTAATATTCCATTTCCAAATTAATACATATATCTATTTTTAGAGAACAAAAAGCTTAAGTTTAGGCCCAGTAATTTATGGTAACGTTTTATTGAAATCAATAAAAATAGAATATAAATGTTTCAATATAGTATTGTAATATAATGCAAAGTAAATTATATATTTTTACAGTATAAAAAGAATAAATTAACTATGAAACCACTAAATTACAGTATATATCTAGGTACCTAAATCTGGTAATATGCATACAACATCACCGCTCGCTTACCGGATGTGCAACAATATGTGTGTATGATGCATTATTCACTTGCACTACGCTATCGCGGGGAAATTGTGAGGCATATTCTTTTCTAAAAATAAGAATTTTGTTACCTTCTGTACCACCCGGATTCACATTCCATCATATTTAACCGGTTAACCAGAGTTTACTGTACATCGAACTGTTTTATAATGTTTCCTTTGACATTTTTAATTTACTAGTTATTATGACATGGATGTTCGTAAAGACATTTTACCAAAATATTATGACGTAGATCTTAATGAAAAAAGGAGCTCTTCAATACACCGTTAATAGATAAAACATATTCATCATTGTTCAGATTTATACAACTTTTGAATAATATTTATTTTGTGACATTTAACTTGTTATAACTCTTTTATTATCTGGTTTAATTTACCCTGAAACTGTATGTGTGTATTCTCAACATATTCAGTAGAGTAGCTCTTGATTAAAAACCAATTATGCCCACGTACAGGTTGTTCCCAAACTAATAGCATAATTGATTAATGTTGTCATTCATTAACATAACAAATCTACGACCAATCAAAATAGTTTTCATAATTTTTTACTGTCACTGACGAACGAGTAAGCCATTTATATTTTTGACAATCATTAATACAGTATTTATTTATTGTTTGTTGCGTGATAAGTGAAATTAACTAAGATTGAACCACTGTTCGTGTATTGTTGAGCAGGAGGGTCAATACTACTGTTCGTGAATGGGTGTGTGGTGGGTGTGCAGAGCCGGATTTAGGAGTATGCCGCCTGTAGGCTAAATCCAATTGCCGCCCCCCCCCCATTTTAGACTCACAGTTAATATACTCATATGTTATTTAATATACACATTCGTTTTATACAACAAATGATAGATACATTTATTCAAATTAAATTGTGCTAATAATAATGCTCAAATAATTTAGCCTAAACCTATAACAAGAACAGGGGTGTATTCTCGACATATTCAATAGAGTAGCTCTTGATTTAAAACCAATGTATGCCCACGAACGGGTTGTTCCCAAACAAATAGCATAGTTGATTAATGTTGCCATACATTAATATAACCAATCTACAACCTATCAAAATTTTATTGTTTTCATAATTTTTTACTGTCACTGGCGAACGAGTAAGCCATTTATATTTTTGACAATTATTAATACAATATTTATGTTTTGTTTATTCGTGAAAAGTGAAATTAACTATGATTGAACTACTGTACATGTACTGTTGAGTGGGAGGGTCAATACCACTGTACGTGAATGGGTGTGTGGGTGTGTCAATACCACTGTCACTGTACGGACGTGTTCACTGTAATTGATGTACATCAATAATGTAGTGTCCAATTTGACAGACTCAGAACAAAATGCCTTTTATGCCTGTGAAATAAAAGTTGAGAACAAAGAAAAACTTCAAATCACTAGTATAAACTAGATGTTTAATGACCAACATCAATAAGCTACGTAGCCAGTGGTCTACAACCTCTTTTGAAAACAATAACATAACCTCAACTCTCAGTTGACTGTTTTTTAAAGCACTAGACGTTCGCGCTCGCCAAATTAATTTACTTCGTGAACATGCGGCCACTCTCAGTCTAAGCTTGCTCTTTAGCTAGTGAAGCCAAGTGGCATATACAAATTTATCGTCCCCTCCCCCCTCACCCACAGCTAATATCATCGGCCTCAAGAGCTGCTGCGCCCAACTATGCAACTGACTGTGGCATTGCTTAGTTCGTTATTATTAATTTAGTACTAAAGAATAGCAGTTTTGTTATAAGAATTTGGTGTTATTGTAGCGGTAATACTTAAGGAAATGTTTAAAAAGTATATGACAATTAAAGAAAAACTTACCGGAGCTTCGCAACTAGTCTAGCTAGCTCTAAGAAAACGTCCATGCACAAGAATCTTAGTTACAATAGTAATCTAATGAAAGAGACTGTAAGAATATTGTAGAATGTGCTAAAAGTAACATATCAATTGTAGTATATTTGACAATCATAATAACGAAATTTATTTTGAAGTGAAGGAGGGGCCACATGGTAAACTTTGCCTCGGGCCACCAAAAGTCTCCGTGCCGACCTGGGCTTCCCACATCCTTCAGATTGAAAATATTGAAGAATTTAAACCTTATTGCACAACGAAGACCAAGGGCAAATTGTTGACACCTCAACAGTTTAAATTGGTCAAGAAATAAGGGAGGAGTTGCGTTGACAAAAAACTGCTTCACGTATTATATACGGCCGTAGAACGTTTGGCACACATTTTTGGCCGATTTGGAATGGCACGTTTGGCACAGTCATTAGAGGGGATTAAGAAGGGTTAACCTGAAAGTTTCAGAAAGGCACGATTGGCACACACCGCCCGGCCAGGTAGTAGCAGCCAGGTGGCCAGAATGCGGGAAAATGGGAACTTTTTTGCCCCCGCAAATTCCCTGCTGTGGTGCTTATTGAAGTAAGCAACTAACCTAACCTAACCTAACCTGCGGTAGATCACAGCTGCTACCCAGGTAGATCACGGATGCTACCCGAGTAGATCACGGCTGCTACCCAAGTAGATCACTGATGCTACCCAATTGGAACACGGATGCTACCCAAATAGATCATGATCTAACCTAACCTAACCTAACCTAACCTGCGGTAGATCACAGCTGCTACCCAGGTAGATCACGGATGCTACCCGAGTAGATCACGGCTGCTACTCAAGTAGATCACGGATGCTACCCAATTGGAACACGGATGCTACCCAAATAGATCATGATCTAACCTAACCTAACCTAACCTAACCTAACCTAACATAACCTAACCTGCGGTAGATCACAGCTGCTACCCAGATATACAGGGTGTCTTAAAAGTCCCACACCCCCCCCCCTATTAACTTTCTTATGAATACAGATAAAGTGATTTACTTCTGGGAATGTTTATATGACCAACTAAGGAGTTTTTTATGTATGCAAATTTTTTACACCCCCTCTCAAAAGAGGGTAGTTTGGGGGTAAGTCAAAATTTTTAAATAGAAACCCCTATCAAATGACACATCATTTTAAAGGTAATATTAAAAGAAAAAGAATGGCGGAAACTAGAGGTCTCTAACATAAGTCTATCAAATTTGGTGGCAGTTTAAAGTTGGAATTATTTCATAAAACCCCCTAAGTAATTTTAGAACGGGAAAAATGGTCAAAATGCTGAACTCTCACCTCAATTTCACTCAGATGAGATGCTCGAAATGGCTGCCATGAACTTCTTGACAGTAAAAAAGCCTGGATTGAAAACCACGTCTCACATTTTGTAAGATTTCAGGCGTGATAAGGTGGCAGGCCTCTTCGATTCTTGTCCTTAATTCATCGAGGTTTGCGGGCTTTGTGTCGTAAACTTTACTTTTGAGGAAACCCCAAAAGAAAAAATCCATAGGTGAAAGGTCAGGTGAACGTGCCGGCCACTCTACCAAAGTGCCACGTCGACCTATCCATCTATCGGGAAACGTTTGGTCTAGGAATGTCCGGACAAGCATATTGTAATGTGGAGGAGCACCATCTTGCTGAAATACAGGCTCATAAGTACCTTGTACTACCTCATTTATTGCTGGGACAATGTCGTTCCGTAACATGTCCAAGTATTTAATGCCAGTTAAATTACCATCAATAAAGAATGGCCCAATAACAGAGTTTCCCAAAATTCCAGCCCATACATTTAATTTTTGTGGCTGTTGCGTATGGGCTTCAACCATCCAGTGGGGGTTACTGTTTGCCAATAACGGCAGTTGTGCCGATTCACTGTCCCATGCAAAGAGAATGATGCTTCATCACTAAAACATATATGTGATATTAAATTATTATTCTCTTCAATCTTCTGCAACATTTGCTCACAAAACTGAAGTCTTCGGTCAGGGTCGTCTTCATTTAATTCTTGATTTAACTGTACTTTGTACGGGTGGAACTTGTGACGCTTTAACACTTTGTGAACAGTATCTTTTGAAATTCCAACATCAAGGGCAGTGGACCGCAGATATTCATGTGGGTTTGCAGCATAATTTGCTAAAACTTGAATTTGGATCTCTTTTGTCGCAATGGCAGGGTACGCTGATCGTGGTGCATCTTTGACACTAAAGTTTGTTGAGAATTTGTTTACTAAACGTCTAATGTATGCCCTATCTACTGGTCTATCCGGATAGGCAGCATTAAATAAATGAACTGCTTCATGAACATTTCTCCTAGCTTCCCCATAGAACAATATCATCTCTACTTTATCTTCATTTGACCGAGCCATTTTTATTAAATACGAATAAAAAGAAATTTAACACAGTAACTGAACTGAAATTGTTACACGTACTAACTAGTAACCTAATAAGAGATAAGGAAGGAGCCACTGGTATTCCCAGGTTGCCCTACTGGACTTTGGTCAGACAAACCAAAACCAAATAAATGCTATGTTATTTGTGGTTTTTGGTGTTTGTTGATTCTTGTAATAACTTGTTTTACGGTTAGATGTCATCAGTTTTCAAAACTAACTGGTGGGTGAATGTTTTGTCTGCCTTACAACAATTTTAAATGTAACATAATCTGCAGGGGTTATGAAATAATTCCAACTTTAAACTGCCACCAAATATGATAGACTAATGTTAGAGACCTCTAATTTCCGCCATTCTTCTTCTTTTAATATTACCTTTAAAATGATGTGTCATTTGATAGGGGTTTCTATTTAAAAATTTTGACTTACCCCCAAACTACCCCCTTTTGAGAGGGGGTGTAAAAATTTGCATACATAAAAAAACTCCTTAGTTGGTCATTCCCAGAAGTAAATCACTTTATCTGTATTCATAAGAAAGTTAATAGGGGGGGGGGGACTTTTAAGACACCCTGTATATAAGGACTGAACAATCCCAATGTCAGCTGATTTAACGTTCCAAATATTTAAATTTTCATAATAATGTTAGTTTGTTTGTTAAACTATTTACAAACTGTTTAGTAAATACGTAGTTGTAAATAGGGTCTGTATCCTTAAAAATTATTAGATCTGTTATTTGAATTTGCGGATATCATTATAAACAACCTATAATTTTGTATAATCTAATTTAAATTTTTTCAATATAAAATGAACCATAGAAATATTTTTTCCTATTATTCTTTATGATAAATTAATATCTAGAAAGATGGTTCCAACTCCTTAATGAACCTGATAAAACTGGTAGATCTCACTATAAATACATTTATTTTAAAATGATTGGTTAAGAGTCATTGGTATGTTTTCGTTCACTATCTTGTGAATCGTTGTGAATTACATCAGGAGGTTTTTAAGCACACTTCAATCAAAGATTTAGTTGTTTTTAATTGCTTTTATTGATCGTGACTTTTCCTTGTACACTTCGATATGATACGAACAAACTCCAAGACAACGGTATGACCGACATTAACATATAAGTGATATTTTTAAGTTAATATACAACTGACGTGGTTTATGTTTGTTTGTTTGTCTATCATGCAGCATGTTACAAATTTTCATCTGAATTAAGAAATGTAACATAAAAACAAGGTATGAGCAAATTTAAACATTTAAAGAAATCTTTCCTAAAGTGAATATTCTGTTGAAAATATAATATATACTTTGCTGACGTCTTAAACAAACAAAAAATATATACGAGTATAAAATTATGAATATGATTGTGAAGATCATATTTTATCGTTAATGCAATGCTAATATTATTTTCAAACGTTAATAAATGTGTTAACAATACCACAGAATACAGACAGATATCTGTCTATATTCTGGGACAATAATTTACCATTTATCAGATTACCGGTAAATCAAGAAGTTTATAATAAAATTGAGCATAACATTTATTAGTAACTTATCAATTATACATAGGCCGCTTAAGAAAGCGACCTTATGAACGCACTTGTGCGAGTGAGATGCAAAGATTGGTGCGAGAGAGACAGAGATCTTCTCTTCCCACACTGAATAATTACATTAAAAAGTTGCCATGGCAACTAATGTGTTAGGCTGCATGCTAGCGGCGCAATTGGAAGCTCCACCCATTTTACGTCATTAGCGGCAGTGACCATTTGTTTTGTTTGTTTTTGATTGTTTGATTAACACCAACGAATCAAGCTTAGAATGTTTAAATGTAATCAATCATCGTTTAGTACTCAAATAAATACGACAATAAGTAATCTTCCAGACCACTGAAATGAAGTCGGGCGGAGAGCTCCAGCCCCCTTAATACTATTAAAACTAAAAACTACACTTAAATTACTAGTTTTAATCATTAAAAGAGATTCTTCAGAAATAAGTGTCTAGTAGTTTTTAAGGGATCTGATATGTGTGTCTACAATTCACACAAATACACTATCTTACATGTTTCAGTAGTAACATGAGTAAATCCGTCCAACTCAGAAGTTGAGACTATAGTGAAGAAGTGTATTTGTGTGAATTGGTGACACACATATTGGATTCCTTAAAAAACGACTAGACACTTATTTCTGAAGAATCTCTTTTAATGTTTAAAACTAGTAATTTATGTGTTGTTTTTAGTTTTTATAGTACTATATTTTAACATTACTGTCGGCGCACAAATTATGTGCACCCGAGTTTGAAGGTTGTTTTCTAAGGAACTAAGAGGCCTATGAAAAATCCAATCATACTATTGTTTTTCTTGTTTAATTGTTCATTGTAACATACTAATTTTAACATTTTATTATAAATTCTAATAATTTGTATCCTAGTTGGAACAAAATAGGTAGGTCTACCGAAATTTTAAATAGTTTTCACTCCACATCAAATTTAAACTGTTATTACTCAAAAACTCGTTCATATTTTAATACGTGGGTGATACTAATGTTTACCATAATTTTTTTTAATTTTAGAACTGTACAATTTCAAGAAAAATAGTTCTTATCAACTATATGAAACATTGTTTTCTTGGCTTGTAGAGGTCATAGAATTAATTATTTGGCCTTATTGTAATCCATATTACATGTATAGTTACGATATACCAATTTCATACGTCTAAGTATATGCAATAATTTAAAATATGTTTAAATCAATTAAAAACAACTTTAAATTGATATATTTAATTTCATTTAAATCAATATAAAAGTACTGCATATACTTGCACTTATGAAAATGATTTATCGTAAGTATATGTAAAAATGATTACAAAAAACAAAATAATTAATTCTATGACCTCTACAAGCCAAGAAAACAATGTTTCATATAGTTCATAAGAACTTTTTTTCTAGAAATTCTAAAATTTTAAAACTGAGGGTAAACATTAGTATTAGCCACGTATTAAAATATAAATGCGCTACATGAACGGGGTTTACAGTATTAACAATGTAAATTTGATGTGCAGTATAATCTATTTATAGTAGACCAACACCTACTTTGAGGCGGAAAACGCAGTCGACCGCGCTAATAGCCCACCTTTCGAAGCCATTGTCACCCGTAAGCTGGGTCGGGAGGCCGGCGGGCAGCCAATTAGTCACACGTATTGCTCCGAGTACCGATACGATTTTTCCAGACTCAATTTTATGGAAATATAAGTCATGTTACGTTATTCATCGCGGCCTGCTGTTAATCGTGATATAAAATTTGACGCAAATCGGTGAAAATTGAGTGGTTAAATTGCACTTACTTAATGTGTTTGAAACAGTAATAAGGATTTAATTTAATAATACTACATAAATAAAACTAGAATCATGTATTTACAAAAGAAAAAAACATTACACAGTCATAAACAAACGAACCAAGAAAATTTACAATTAAAAAATATCGCTTAATGGAATTAATAACTGATCAGTATTGTAATAATGTTAAATTAAACCTATTTAAACTGTATTTACAAAATAAAAAAACATTGCACAGCCATTAACAAACTAGCTAAGATCAAAATACACAACAGAGTTGATGTATTTATCTTGGTCTTAAGAACGAAATACAAGGAAAACGTAATGTGTCATTTTAAAATTCACAAACATTAAAAATATCTAACAATTTTAGAACAAAGGAAGACAATAATTAGACTCTATAGAAGTATTTTACATCTATTTACATTATCAAAAAGGTCCAATAAACATAATTAATAACAAAATAACAAAAATAACAAAAATAAAATGAATGGATAACATTTTTAAACATTTAAACAAAGCAAAGCAAATTATGTACACTGACAGATAATAATAAGCAGCCGAATAAAGTAAACCATTTAACTGCCATATTAGAAGTAAAATATTGAGTCATTTTAGGCGATTTAAATGTTGTTTACACGCTCGGGCAATCATAAACTATCCTAAACGTACCCTTATTTACGTCAGAGCTTTATTTGTATAGCCCTAATATAGATATAAACTAGTTACAAAATTCAATGTAAAAAAAAAAAATTGTGTTAACGATTAAAGTTAATTACTTTAACAGCTGAATAATAACTAAATGCATGTATTTAGAAACAAAAAGTTTGTATTTCAAAGTCAAATCTATTGTTGATACTTACTTTTCTTTGTAACGGTAAATCCTTAATATTTATTTATTAAATTAAAGAATAACAGCTTACTTCATAGAGGAAAAGCCAACTCGTCATTCGACTCGCCATCACTGACTTCGTCACTGCTCCAGGATTCTTCCTCGGTGTCATCACTGTTTCCAGCGTCCATCACAACAATCCTGTCCTGCACTTCGTCGCTTGTTCCATCAAGATCCCACATATATGCCTCAATAAATATATGACTCTAGTTTTATTTATGTAGTATTATTAAATTAAATCCTTATTGCTATTTCAAACACATTAAGCAAGTGCATTTTAACCACTCAATTTTCACCGATTTGCATCAAATTTTATATCACGATTAACAGCAGGCCGCGATGAATAATTTAACATGACTTATATTTCCATAAAATTGAATCTGGAAAAAATCGTATCGGTACTCGGAGCAATACATGTGACTAATTGGCTGCCCGCCGGCCTCCCGACCCAGCTTACGGGTGACAATGGCTTCGAAAGGTGGGCTATTAGCGCGGTCGACTGCGTTTTCCGCCTCAAAGTAGGTGTTGGTCTACTATAAGTATTTTTTTTCCAACTAAGATACAATTATTAGAACTTTTAATAAAACAGCTTAAGATAATATAGAAACAAGAATATATAATAGATACAAGACAATATAAGGATACCTCAAAAAGGCATATCTACCTTACATAAAGGGAACAACGGAAAATATTGGCAGGATGTTAAATAAAGAAATTATAAAAACCATTTATAAGCCAGAAAAATTGAAGAATTTTTGAGGCCAGTCAAAGTTTAAATTCCATTAGCTATGCCTGGAGTATATTAAATACCTTGTAGTTACGGGTCAATCAATATAGGGGAAACCAAGAGGTTAATTTCCACAAGGATTAAGGAACATATAAGGCATACTAAGAATGAAGATAAGGAAAAGTCTCTAGTTGCTGAACATAGCACAAAAACTAATCATGGAATTTTATTTGACAAAATTAAAGTCCTTGCCAACATCCCGCATTACTACCCGAGAATCGTAATGTAAGCTATAGAACTACATAAAAGAAGAAATAGTTTTAATAACGATGATATTATACGGCTTCCAAAGACATATGACCGTAGATCACGTGGTCGTGAGTCCACCCCTCTCCAGCATACCTGCCAAACTAGTAACCCAACCCACCACCTGTTATAAAAGCTGGAAAGTCATTCCCAAAAATAAATAAATAAAAACTGTGACTACCACACCTGGTGCAGTTCTGAGAATTCTGAAAAGAGCTACTACAGCAAATGGCCAAGGCCAAAGCTGCGTTTGCAACAGGGGCCAACAAACTCCAGAGCATCAGTGAGTGAGTGCCGATCTCAGTCTCAGAGAAACCACTAAGGATGCCACATCACAGTATGGGCGGAACGTCTGGTCATCATGTAAATATTGTAGATAGTACCTTGACGCTGTTGTCAACGGAAAATGTAGATTCTAGTTACGACACCGGCCGCTTAAGCCCAAGTTCTAAGATTAATAAGGTGTTGTTTGATTTTTCTGTTAATTGTTAATGTGATTTTACTTTCTCCAATATGCGTTAGCATAGAGAAAGTATTGTCATCGTACAATTTTAACAAGTTGGTCCAAAAATTCATTTTAGGGCCCTCGAAGCAAAAAAAATGTGTGTGTGTGTGTGTGTGTTTGTATGTGTGAACTTCACTGGAGACCAAACGGATGATTCGATTTTTATTAAATTTGTAATGTAGTCAGTATCTTCAGACCATTTTTTAAAAACTTTTTGTAAATTTTAGTGTTTTTATTTTTGTGACATGGAATTTTATCAAAAAAATGGAATTTTATCAAAAACGACACTTACGATTTTGATTAAATTTTAAAGAAATAAGTGAATTACAATTCAAAATGTTTTAGTAAAAACCGTATATCCCTAACTTTAATAGTTTTTGAGTTATAAAATTTCATTATACGGACAAAAACATTTAAAAATTCAATTTTTTCAAGCTTTATTCTAACGATTTTGATTATATTTTCAATAAAGATGCAAATTACTATTAAAAATATTTTAGTTACCACCCCACTAAGTTGGGACTGGAGGCCGAAGGCCGGGTTCCACAACTAGTTGTTGAAGGCTGTTTACATAACATATGGCTGTGATTAATTGAACAGCTGTTTTAGAAGGTTTTTCCCATACTTTTATTTAAATAAAAAAAACTTTCGTCTGTACATTCCTTAGAAATATAATTAATTTAACGTCCATTTTTATTTAGGTGTGTATACACTAAACTATTTAAATTATTATTTTTTTAACAATCTTTGAAAAGTTTTAAAACAATCTGACATAACAAAGGGAAACGAAGAACGTTTATGCCAGCTGTCCAGTATTGGTACTATTTATTTTTACTTGTACCAATACATTTTTATAGTTTTTCTTGAAATTTGACACTAGCAGAAAAGGCTCCAAGTTTGAAATAAATTTAGTTACAGCAATGATAATATATTCACTTAATTTACCCATTAAGGTTCATCTTTATACGAAGTTTCTACCTACAGTTTTTGAGCTCCACAATGATTTGTAAAAAACACAGTAACAACAGTCAGACGGAAAACTAGTCACCGCAGACCCGTGATTACGCTGTAAATTATGTTTGTACATTTTTGAATGTACAATTACCTAAAGCACAATTTTTGATGAAATGTTCCAGAGTGTTTCTGTATATTAACTTTTTAATGTTATTTATTATGTATCGGAAAGCCAGACAACATACCTTACTCTTGTACGTGTACCCCAGGTCCCTTGCCACCCTCTGAGCCACTTCCTCACCCCCGTCGATCTCTGCTATCCACATGTTGGTGTACTCCGTGTCCTTGCTTCCAGCCATGGTTCCAGACCATAGACCCACGAGTATGAACGCTGCTAAACGTCTCTTCATGCTGCAAAATACATCATAAAGCTAATAATTAATTCCATATTATTACGTTATATTATGTTCAGTGGGTGTAATACTATAGTCCAACAATTCATCTTTTTACACCTTTCAAGCCTGTGTCTGTGATTGATTTCGCTCGGAGTTTATCGTCCTATGCTAACAACACACGCCACTTTACAATGTTCCTGCAGATTTAAAACAAGTTTTTTGTAAAATGTAACAATAATAAACGTCTAAGACTTGACTTCTTTAATTATAATAGTCGTTATATAATGGTCGCCAAAAGACGTCTTATACCTATAAATAGAGTTTTTCCTGGTAAGGCTTTCAAGATAATTTTTACTCTGCAGTTCATGATGTTCTGTTTCGACCGTGTAAATTGGCTCTGTACATTATCTTACTATCTAAAACAAGCTACGTGTGGACGAACTTTTTTGGTTCCAAGGATTTTTAATTTTTATATGGGTTTTCGACCACGTGAAATTGATTGGCACCGGTCTCAAACTTGGGAAAAATCTGATTTCTGCCCCATAGGCTCCTAAACTTCCTGTGTATCACGACGAGGCTGCGCAGAAGACTGTGACGTCACATGGGCTTTACACACGTAGTATTACATACTAGACTGGTAACTAAATCTACCAATTGTATAGAACATTCAGCTAAATATTAAGCAAGTTATTTACCACTTATCAGCTGGAATTGTAATTACGGGAATTAGAACGGTATTTTTATGTTATTTTTTTGCCATTTAGCACATGTGACGTCATGAGAGATGCGAGTGATACCTACCGTCTTCTAGGTTTTCGTGTGTGTTGTTATAGTTACTTAGCAGTATGTTATTTATTTTGTAGAATAAGATTTTTGTAAAATCAGCGTTGCTTACTCGAACTAACGTCCCGTCTTATCGACTTCTAGCAGACCATATCGATATGACCAATATGGAATCATATCGACTTCTAGCAGAAAGTGGGGTATCAAAATATAGGTATCTATATCCTAAACCACATTATACCATCACATTTTGGAAGAGACAACATTTAAGGGCTTTGCCCCCTCCAAAATAAAAAAAAATATGGTCAAAAACCCAAAATTGGGTAATGTTAAACTAATACACCCAAGTGGGGTATCAGATTAAATGTATTCTTCTCTTACTTACTAATATACCATCAGATTTTACAAAATACTATGATTATGAGCTCCACTGCCCCAAAAACCAAAATTCATGGTTATACTGCTTAAGAATCCTGGCGAGACCGTAGGCCGGTCTTTTTCACGAGGCGACATGCCGATATCCACAAATGGGACTGTAGCAGAGTGCCTTGGTGAGACCACAGGCCGAACTTTCCCCCGGGAGGCCGTAGGCCGAGTTCCTTAAAGGGGCCTGTAGCAGAGCGTTTTGGCGAGGCCGCAGGCCGAGTTCCACAAAGAGGCTAAAGGTAAACGCGGAAGACCTCCGATATGAAATTACAAACGATCCTCAGGATCCTGTAGAAGATATGGATGCTACATCTTCAATTTGAAAAGTTCAACTGAGCTAAGCTCGGTCTCCCGGTACTATACGTTAACTACTGACATCTGGACTCTTTACAGACATTCATTTTCAATATAGTTGTTCACGTTCAATAAATGTGTGATATAATGTACATAATCAATTGACCGGGTAAACCATGAGAACCACGAAACTTCACATAAATAGCTTTGTTTAAAATGTCGACTTGTAGGAGGGAATCAATAGCTCTGTATTAGTCGGGCTTGTGTAATTATTGTTAAACTTTATTTCGTCAATATATATGTATATATCTCGTCAATGCGTCTCACTGACAACGGAAACATAGTTGAATATTTACTACCACATTTTACCTGTCGGGGTGTAAAAGGAACTATGAGATGTCTAAAACTTAATACCTAAGGCAGATTTAGTTCTCATAATTGCCTAATTTCAAAGAAAATCATAAAATATATCACAACAAAAAACACAATTATTGGATAACAATATCCCTTGGGTTAGTTCTGAATTCAAATCGCGTCGCTGGTGCAATTCCCACCAACCCACCAATGTGGGTTCGTTTGTATGAAATTAATTAATTAGCGTTCAAGTCAAACAGTCTCAGTAAATTAATGGAATGTCGTTTGCCGATTCTTCAATCTATAGACCTAAGGACAAATTCACAGCATTTATAAAAGTAAATTTTGAACGGGTTTCCGATCATTTTTGGAGTTCCATTCATGAATTTTATTGCACTGTTTAATTCAAATTAATTTTATTCATGATATCGTGTATATATATATATATATATATATATATATATATATATATATGTGTGTGTGTGTGTGTGTGTGTGTGTGTGTGTGTGTGTGTGTGTGTGTGTGTGTGTGTGTGTGTTTTTAAATTTGCACTAGATTACTTGTATGAAGGTGTGGAATGACTAATAAACTTGTACGAAATGAATTTTTACTTCTTAATGAATAGATGGAGTATTTACTCAATCGTTTAATTGATTTAAACGACAGATTTATTCTTAAATATTTTGGGATGGAAAAAAAAGTTAAGAGACAAACTTAGAAAATTAAATCCTAATTATTGATTACGAAACTTCACCGATTTGAAACTTGTAAGCTATGCATGTTGAGATAGTTACACCTTCTTGAAACGCAGATTCGGCGAGTTGAAAGCCGTAATCGCATTCACCATACAGTATTGTTATAAAGGTCTTATTGGTTAAACAGAATAGTTACAACAGTAGCATTCACCATACAGTATTGTTATAAAGGTCTTATTGGTTAAACAGAATAGTTACAACAGTAGCATTCACCATACAGTATTGTTATAAAGGTCTTATTGGTTAAACAGAATAGTTACAACAGTAGCATTCACCATACAGTATTGTTATAAAGGTCTTATTGGTCAAACAGAATAGTTACAACAGTAGCATTCACCATACAGTATTGTTATAAAGGTCTTATTGGTTAAACAGAATAGTTACAACAGTAGCATTCACCATACAGTATTGTTATAAAGGTCTTATTGGTCAAACAGAATAGTTACAACAGTAGCATTCACCATACAGTATTGTTATAAAGGTCTTATTGGTCAAACAGAATAGTTACAACAGTAGCATTCACCATACAGTATTGTTATAAAGGTCTTATTGGTTAAACAGAATAGTTACAACAGTAGCATTCACCATACAGTATTGTTATAAATGTCTTATTGGTTAAACAGAATAGTTACAACAGTAGCATTCACCATACAGTATTGTTATAAAGGTCTTATTGGTTAAACAGAATAGTTACAACAGTAGCATTCACCACACAGTATTGTTATAAAGGTCTTATTGGTCAAACAGAATAGTTACAACAGTAGCATTCACCATACAGTATTGTTATAAAGGTCTTATTGGTCAAACAGAATAGTTACAACAGTAGCATTCACCATACAGTATTGTTATAAAGATCTTATTGGTCAAACAGAATAGTTACAACAGTAGCATTCACCATACAGTATTGTTATAAAGATCTTATTGGTCAAACAGAATAGTTACAACAGTAGCATTCACCATACAGTATTGTTATAAAGGTCTTATTGGTCAAACAGAATAGTTACAACAGTAGCATTCACCATACAGTATTGTTATAAAGGTCTTATTGGTCAAACAGAATAGTTACAACAGTAGCATTCACCATACAGTATTGTTATAAAGGTCTTATTGGTCAAACAGAATAGTTACAACAGTAGCATTCACCATACAGTATTGTTATAAAGGTCTTATTGGTCAAACAGAATAGTTACAACAGTAGCATTCACCATACAGTATTGTTATAAAGGTCTTATTGGTCAAACAGAATAGTTACAACAGTAGCATTCACCATACAGTATTGTTATAAAGGTCTTATTGGTCAAACAGAATAGTTACAACAGTAGCATTCACCATACAGTATTGTTATAAAGGTCTTATTTGTCAAACAGAATAGTTACAACAGTAGCATTCACCATACAGTATTGTTATAAAGGTCTTATTGGTCAAACAGAATAGTTACAACAGTAGCATTCACCATACAGTATTGTTATAAAGGTCTTATTGGTCAAACAGAATAGTTACAACAGTAGCATTCACCATACAGTATTGTTATAAAGGTCTCATTGGTCAAACAGAATAGTTACAACAGTAGCATTCACCATACAGTATTGTTATAAAGGTCTTATTGGTCAAACAGAATAGTTACAACAGTAGCATTCACCATACAGTATTGTTATAAAGGTCTTATTGGTCAAACAGAATAGTTACAACAGTAGCATTCACCATACAGTATTGTTATAAAGGTCTTATTGGTTAAACAGAATAGTTACAACAGTAGCATTCACCATACAGTATTGTTATAAAGGTCTTATTGGTCAAACAGAATAGTTACAACAGTAGCATTCACCATACAGTATTGTTATAAAGGTCTTATTGGTTAAACAGAATAGTTACAACAGTAGCATTCACCATACAGTATTGTTATAAAGGTCTCATTGGTCAAACAGAATAGTTACAACAGTATCATTCACCATACAGTATTGTTATAAAGGTCTCATTGGTCAAACAGAATAGTTACAACAGTAGCATTCACCATACAGTATTGTTATAAAGGTCGTAATCACTATGCAGAATCGTTACAAAGGTAGTGTCAAGGGATGTAGGAAATAGATATATATATTAAATATACAGAGATAGGGTTGTTATTTACTATATAATTATTAATTTGTTACTTGTTACATATCAATCATTCATATACATTTTGTTAATAATATATTTATTAGTGAATATTATAAACATAGGTGAAGGAGAAGTGTTGAGCCAGTAGTCATTGCAGGCCAGAATTCGGGTCATGGTGCTGGTGACAGTGACGGTTTGGGGTCGAGACAGTCGGGGAAGTCGATGAGGTGTTGGGTCTCTTGTGTATTTTGGGAAAGGCCCTGGATTTAGATTAGGGACTTAAAAAGTTTTCTTTGAGGCTCAAATGTGGATTCATAAGTTTGGGTTTATTATTTTAGGTCAGTTCGAGATCCTACGAGTAAGTTATTTGAGTTACTCATTTTTAAAACTTATCAAAGGTCCAGTGGCAGCGTACAGATAAGTTTATCTTATATAGTTTAGCGTATTGATAGTTTAAACTTATCTATAGTACAGTGTATAGATTTTTAGTACTATTTTGTGTGTATGTCTTTCGATCCATTTGATAATTTTATATTTTACTAGTTTGCTAACTTATTTTGATCTTTATTATTTTGTTAATAATAAGTCTGTCTTATTAATAAATATATAAGTCAGCCAGGGTAAGTAGTTTTGTAGAACATTAGAAAGTATTAATTTTGTTCTCTTATTATTTTATATATTTTATATTCATACCGTTGATTTAATATATTTTTGTTGATAGTTATTTTGGAACCATGTTCAATATACATATTGAATTGAGACTAGTTTAATCACATTCTTCAATCAGTTTACTAACCCATGTAAGGAACAGTAATTTTTAAATATTTTGATAATAAATTGAGATCATGGATATTTTTTAAGCAAGATTTCAATTTTTTATATAAAATGTATTGATGTAGTCCACAGTAAACGTACGACCTTGGTGTCTCTGAACTCTTTGTAACCTTTCTTGGTTATTTCTTCTGGTTCATTTAGAATGACAAATGTTATATTTAAAGTGTTCAAAACAAATCGGTTTTCCTTGCAGCTACCATTTCTTTCTTTTTTTACTTTTAAATTTATATCTCAAAAACAAAAAGGTGCATTAAACTGGAATGTTGAATGGTCCTTTATAATATAAACTCCCATTTTGTGGAAAATTACTGGTTTTCCAATGTCAACAGTTTCAAAATGGCAGCCTTTTAAAATGTTAAGTCCTAAATAACTCATAAAATAATTACATTAAAAATATTTTTAGCAAATTCAATTACAGATCCAGTGACATAACTTTTTAAACCGGATGAAAAACGACAAAGAACAAATCATTTGTATCAAATGGCACAGATGGAATGCAGTATGCCAGTAAAATGTGCAACATATGTAACAGCTGATAGTAATAAATTAATTTGTGATAGTCTTAAATCAGATGTTTACATAAACGTTATTGTTGTATTTTCACTTGATTCATGACTATCACAAATTACTTTATAAAATATCTTCAAAAACTGCAAAGAAATTATGTTATTCATATATTATATGTGATGATACACTTATTTTAATATTCTTAATCAATTATAAAAAGTGTAAAGTAGGGAAAAATTTATGATATTTCCAAACGTCCAACTCTATTAATACTCTATATTTTATGAAGTTTTAATAAACAGCCCGTTATAAATTCAGTTAGGTTAACATAATTTAACACCAATATCTTGTTTTACGTAAGTCCAGTTGCGGACGGATACTCACCCCTCAGGCGTAGCGCGTGGTCTGACGGTAGCCGCCGGCGCTGCCTCTGGGACACCCACCGGTCGCTAGGCAACCGACTGGCAGTCACTCTACCTAATTTGGCTGCCACATTACTGTTAATCCCCTTATACCTCATGGGTGGTAACTGTGAATGACTTGATTGCTGTTACACAGGTCCAGAGATTTTTGGTTGGAAAAAGCAGGACTTTGTCTTACCCCAGGTATCAAATTGCTTGGTATAAATTGCTTTATTTCATAAAAGTTGGTTGGCTAGTCTGGTAACAGCTTGAATATTTTATTATACTTTATTTGTTTTACTTCACACTAGAGAAACCTCTGTAGTGTCTACTTAGCGAATGAACGCAGTTACAGAGGGTAAGTACGTAAATACCACCTGTGTATTTCACAAAAATATATAAATGTAAGAAATATAGTCAAACTTATTATAAGTGTCTGTTATTTTATTCTTCCGATAACTCCATATTGGTATGTACTGAATATATGCTTATCGATAGTGGTTTGCTACAGGACACTAACTGTGACACATTTGGTGGAATGGAGCAATGTCAGACCGCTCGGCTGAGAACCAATAATTGTCGAACAATAGTGTCCGGTGAGAGAGGGCCGACGACTGCTTCCAGCTCTCTTCTTTCTGCCTCCCACCTCCTGCACTGAAAGAAGGTGAGTATGACGTTGTCATGCTCAGAGTCTCCATCACGACACTCCAAACTCTCGTCCTTTCCCATCTTCTCGAGATAAGTAATAATTTACTTCTCCAGATACACACTCTCCACCCATTCTCGCAGGTCATGATCAGCCGTGCGGTCCATCTGCATCTTGTCTCGTTTCGCCATCTAATTCTGACTGCTACTCACGTTGTACATCACAGACAACACCCTGCTCCTGGTACTTCCAAGCATAATCTGATCTTTCGTGAGTAATATCTACTTCCAAATATAATCTTACATTTATCACCTTTAGCTAGTTTGAAGATTTTAACCTGAACGCTCTTCTGTTATTCCATTAACGCTCATACATTGAATTGGAATGAAATTCTTATAGCTGATGATGTTCGTATTATGGTCAACAAGTCTAACTTGTTTGTACCTTGTTTTTGCGACTATCATCATGCATTGATGCTATTGTGCCATATTGATGCTATTTCTACTTGATCCTTCAAACATGGTCTAATATACTAAATGAAAACAAAACTCAATCCATCTTGACTGGAAATCCTTCAGTATCTTAAAGAACTTGACACATGAGAAAAGTTGATTTTGAAAATGCCCCTAACTTTTACTTAATAATCACCAACTACCATTTCAGGGTAATGACAAGAACCTTGGCCTGAAATTGACCAATCATTTATGTTGGTCTGATTACACAACAGAACAGAAACTTGTAACAGAGTGATTGCAGGGATTCATAGTCTTAAATTATTTGCTACTTATCTGCCCCTGAACGCGGAAGTGATGCTCGAAAAAACAGTTTTCATCCTTACTTTAACCGTTGTCAATGACATGAGGGTTGAAACGTGCTAAAATTAGTTATTGCATTAGTTTTATTTTCAATCTTAGAAAAGAGACCATGTAACGCCATTTTTAACGTCCTATTTATCTTAGAATTGAATCAGTTTCGTCATTTTCATATTCTTTCCATTTTGCATTCTGTTCTTCTTAATGATTAGTTCGAGCATTTCTCTTAGATCTTTTGTTTACAAAACATCCTTAATATTATTCGCTTACTGACTGTGTAACAGTCTACCTAATCGCACCAGAGGCATCGACCGACGCGCTTGGGTTCAGGACGAGGGATCCAGAAACGGTGCCCGGGCATTATAAATTGTCAAAACGGTATGCAAGATGACGGGACTTAATTTAATAACTTTCGTTGTTTGTGTTTCGAGGTTAGTATGTCATATGCACTTCCTGAAATATCGTTATGTTTACATGTACTACCTCCTATTGCTATTTTTGTCACTTAATAATGAGTTATTTTTGTAATTAAAATGTACAAACTTCGTACTCTTCCTCGTACACAATTTATTTAACTATTGATTTATTTACTTTAATAATTTTACTTACACATTTATTAAAACAGTTTGCAATGTTTTTATTGTCAATTATGTGGTCTACATACACATTTTAAAGGTGTTGTACTACTAGATTCACCACAAGATATAGGTATCCTTTTTACTGTCAATTATGTGGTCCACATACACACATTAAAGCTGTTGTATACTAGTTTCACCACAGGATATAGACATCCTTTTTACTGTCAATTATTTGGTCCACATACACACATTAAAGCTGTTGTACTACTAATTTCACAACATGATATAGGCATCCTTTTTAATGTAAATTATTTGTTCCACATACACACAATAAAGCTGTTGTACTACTAGATTCACCACAGGATATAGGCATCCTTTTTACTGGCAATTATGTGGTCCACATACACACATTAAAGCTGTTTTATACTAGTTTCACCACAGGATATAGGCATCCCTTTTACAGTCAATTACGAGTATTTGGTCCACATACACACATTAAAGCTGTTGTACTACTAGTTTCACCACAGGATATAGGCATCCATTTTACAGTCCATTATTTGGTCCACATACACTCATTAAAGCTGTTGTACTACTAGTTTCACCTCAGGATATAGGCATCCTTTTTACAGTCTATTATTTGGTCCACATACACACATTAAAGCTGTTGTACTACTAATTTCACAACATGATATAGGCATCCTTTTTAATGTCAATTATTTGTTCCACATACACACATTAAAGCTGTTCTATTCCTGTTGTATTACACAGGATAAAGGCATTCTTTTTACTGTGAATTATTTGGTCCACATACACACATTGTAACATGAATTATTTGTTTAAGTCTGTATTATATATACTTGCTTTATTACTAGTGAAGTTATTTGAGGTGTCTAGTTATCTGGTTATATGCCTTGGTGTGTCATTATTTATACTTTGCACTTATTATAGTGTTTGTTTATAACTGTACATACAGGTTTCCTTGCATTAAACTAGGTTCCATTAAACGAGTATTATACCATACTAACCACAATTAATCAAACTGTCATCCATCTACAAGAAATTATTTTATTATCGTTATTCTCTCTACAGTAACAGGTTAAAGACGACTCACGCACAATTTCACTAATAAAAACGTGTTCTTAAACACAAAAATAACTATAAAAACAAAATTAGTTTAAGCAAAATCTCCAGCATAATTTTATAGTGGTGGACAATATAAAATTAGTTTGAAAATTATTACTGACTTATTTTAAGTTTGACAGCAAATTAAAACTCAGAGTTTTGTCATTTCAGATCAGCGGCGCGTGGCCGTATTCACTGTTCAGGGTCGTCTGTCAATATCGGGTGCTGTACATGCTGTTGTCATTTTCGATTTGTTCGTTAAATGTTTCTTTATATCTTAATATACGAGTATATAACTGTTTAGTTGATAGAGCGTTTCTAGTGAGTTTTGTTTTTGTTTTACAACAATGAAAAGAGTGGCGACCGAATTTTTAAATTTTAACTGCGTAATAGTAATGAACATAAAAAATTTGGTAAAGTTTCCCATTTAAAGTTTGCTGTAAAATTAGAACTTTTTGAGATGCCAATTGTGGCCACCTTGAGTTGGTCACTCTGTATATTTAAGAACAAAGCAGAATTTGAACAAGTTACATTCTTATTTTTACAAAGAGAACTAATTATCACATAGTTAAAAGAGAACTAGAATTTTGTTTAAAAGAGAACCCAATCATTATAAACACAGATGCTGCTGTGTTTGTGACGGAACACAGATTCTGTAACTTTTGAAAACATTAGAACAACTATTTGCAGTTGCAGCTTTTTGTTTTTACGATACAGGACTGTGGTCTGTACCATTCCCATTCTAGGAAACGCTGGTAGTAACTGCTACTAAGTAGAACGCAACTGGAACGGCGACTACCATCTACCTTCACATTCAATTTTTAGCGGGTGCAAGAATTTTTAGGGGATCGAAGCAACTCTAAGAAGTGAAACTATTGTGACACCCTACAATATGTGTCACTTCGTAAGATGTGGGATGTAAGCTGAACGGGTAATTTCACCTAACGTTGGGCTATCAGGTTATCTAACATTTAATTAACTATAACGCAAGTTTGTTATAACTTTGTAAATAAATTTAAATTAAACAGAGTTGTAACGATTAAGAAGATAATATTTTATATAAAAAAATGTAGACCTACAAAGCTGTAATGTTTATAGTTGAATCAAGTTTTTAAGTAATTAAAAAATAGGATATTTTATTTTTAAACATACGTGAAAAAGAAACATAAAATAGCCTCAAAACGCTTATTTTTGTTTTTTTGCATGGGGTATTCCATACTACCCCCCCCAGTTGTCAGTTCCAGTAACTATATTTATAAACGTCCCTTCATACTCCCCTCCCCCATATGTTGACCCTAGTGTGACTAGTGTCCCTTGAGGCAAATTTGTTCTAACGGTTTAGGTTTATTTTTAAAATATGTAAGAAAATAAAACAATGTTTATTGGTATTACTAAATAAAAACAAGAAATAAAATTAAAATCTGATCTCAGGGGCCTTAAAACGAGTGTGTTCTCTTTCAAAAGTTGAACACAATTCGGTTACGCTATTGTGTTGTACATTGGAATTATCAATATAAAAGCATTAAATAATCATAAGAACAAAACATAATTAAAATAATAATTATTAGAAAGTAGGAGTACTCTAAATATTATTGCTAGTCAGGTTGAAGGCATGACTTTAAGTTATAATAGTGATTCTCACTCAGCATTAAGGATCATTAAGGACCTCTCAATAGTCTCCCGACACTGGTGAACATTTGATGTTGTTATTATTATTACAGAATGTATCCATTATTTTACATGCTGTATAAGTGTAGTTGATTGGTCGTTCAAACAACTGGTTCTGTGGCATGGATATAGTATAAAAATCTACCTTGTGTTATTTTTTTCATTGAAAGGATTTTGAAATTTACTCTTTTATTTATTAACAATTATTGTTATTAAATTACTAACAAAATTTAACATGTCAAAGATGTGTAGACTTGGAATTTTTAAAATATCCTCCCCGTGCTCTCCCCTCTAGGTCACAATAATTACAAACTGCATCAAAAGATAGAAAAACACTTTTTTGCAAGGGAATACTAAATCTCAATGATTTATCTGGACTCATTTAAGAGAAATAAGGTGGTTGGTTACATACTGTTCAACACCCTGTATACTTAAAGTCGTAAAGATCATGACTTTAATTAAATAAAGTTAACATCTTCATTTTATTTATAAATAAATTCCAGCGAAGTTTTTGTTTATACAAATTATTGTGTTCAAGACAAATTCTTTCTAGAAAAGCACAACTTAAGCTCAAACAGTGCCGTATATTAACCAAACATAATATTGAGGTTACTCTATTTTCATATACTGTACTGGTTTACAATATGTCCAGATAACAAATATTGCTAGAGATAAAATATTTTGTTGATGAACAAATATTTCAGTGTCCATTTATCTACTTTTAATTTAAAATGTCTGAAGTATAATATTTTGTTTTATGATACAAGTTTTTATTATTGTGTTAGTATGAATGTTTTCTGGGTTATTTTCAGAACAGATAAATGAAATCTCAACCGCTTTACTGGAATATGTGCTGTGTTGTAAATAGTTTTATTTAAATGTCATGCCAATTTTTAAAGGATTCTAAGAATGTGATTTATAAAAATGAAAGCTTAACTGAATTAATTGTGAAAATGTAAAACCAAGGTGTACGCTTACCTTTCTTCCATTGAAAGCAATTCCCTTTTTGGCAAAATGTTGTCTCTTTTATAGGGATGAAAGAAAAACATGTCAGCTGGTTGACGACAACCTGCTAGCTGTGACATTTGAAGACAAGAATCAACAACATTTGTGCAAAGACAGCCCGGCATATGATCATGGTTTACCTCTTGTAATGAGTAACAAACAAAAAGCTTGCTGAACAATCCGAAATTTAGAAATTTCTAGCAACTTTTTGTGCACCTTAA
Organism: Stictocephala bisonia; assembly: GCA_035578905.1. Taxonomy (NCBI): domain Eukaryota; kingdom Metazoa; phylum Arthropoda; class Insecta; order Hemiptera; family Membracidae; genus Stictocephala; species Stictocephala bisonia. The sequence continues at coordinate 470,471 of JAQJVL010000231.1, forward strand.
ATAATACATTTTAGAACCCAACAAATTGATTTGTTTTGGAAACGAGAAAGTTCTCCAGTACTTTTTGATTGTAAGAGTGGTCGGAGTAACTCTTGATAGTGAAAGTACAAAATACTCAACAAAGACAAGTAATCAGGACTCCAATAGCAATTAAATAATTTAAATTATATAGAAAATTATTAAAATAAAATAATCAAGTTTTATGATTAAATTTGGTCAAGATTAGTTAAAGGTTGATCAAGTTGTCACAAATTTGCCAATCTTTATAATATTTTAACAGAAATAGATTTGAAAAAAGAAATGTTGCACTGAAAGTTAATATGATGGGCCAATTTACATCAAATTTGGTAATCTATATATTCTATATCATATTACTATATATATGATATAGTAATCTATATCATATTACTATATATATGATATAGTAATGATATGATAAAATTGGTAAAATATGAAATGATGGTTTTTAATAGTATTTTCTATAGTTAAAATAATTTGTTGCTACTTTGAGCATAATCAAGTGACCTTAATTAAACTTGGTTAGGGTGATCTCATGATCACAGCTGGACTATGATGGCCACTGTCCACTGGTGTAGAACTATCCTGCCACATCCATGACTCTCCTTATCTATCCTACATCTACAAGTTAAAGGCATGTACCTGATTTCCATTTTTGGACATATTGTAAGTCTTACATGTAAGGTACATGAATTAAACTTGCAGATGTAGTGTTAACAATCAAAAGAAGTACTCCGAGGTTTGCACAAAAACTCATCTCTTCCAATGAGATTTGCAAAAATTTAAGTATAAGAAAATGAAGGCTTATAGTGTGCATGCGTTCTTGCAAAAACTGATAGCTAATATAGATTGTTGAAAAAAAGAAATTGAATATCAGATTATACCACACATGCTCTCAACATTTTACAATATTTTAAGAGATAATCAATAAATATATACTTTAATGTAAACGTAATTTCTAATGTAGTACTGTAAAAAATTCCGTTATAAACTATTTCCAGATTCTTGTTACCTATCCTTTTCATTAATTTAAGAGATGTACATGAGACCTTTGAAATTCTAATGATTTTTTCCTATGAATTCATATTCACAATATTATTTTGTAAGTGACTGATAAGTTGTGGATAATTTGTTTCTGTGATAAATATATTGCTTATTGTTTCTGAAAAATGTGCATCTTATATGATCAATACAGCCTGCATCATAAATAAACCTACCCTTAATTAACAATGTAAGTTATTGTTGGTATAACTTCTTCTATCTTCAAGATTGTCTTTATATTATAGAAATTCATCCCTTCTTGTTGTATTACTTTAGGAGTTTATTTCAAATCAAAATCACTTTATTTCCACAAAGTACAAAATAAAATAAACATATATAAAGAAAATACAAAATATACCTTACAAAGCAAGTATTCAAGCAAAATATCACTTTTTTCCATAATTTACAGCATAATAAAAAAAGATAAATAACTTAAATAACCACTCAAAAATATAACACAATGTAAAATAATTCGGTCTTATCAATGGCTATTTTAGAAACTGAATCCGAAAGTAGGGAAATAACTAAATTAATATAAATAAATTAATTAATAAAAATTTTAATGTAAATGTATTAACAAAATTAATTAATTTATTTACCATTTAAATACCAAACACAACATAAATCTAAAGCAAACATTTTTTAATCAATCTACAATTAGTCTCTTACTTTAGCAAGATAGCTAATTACTTTTGGATATAGCTAATCCTTAAAATGATATTTAAGACGTTGTATTCAGGAATGTCAGGAAATTTCAAATGTATGCAAACTATTTGCAATTTTAATTTAGAAAACTCTTCATTTCAGTGAGTGTAAGCAGTGGCGTAGACAGGAATTTATTTTGGGGGGGGGAGTGGCGATACCGGGGCTGGGGGGTATTCAATAGTTTTTAATTGGTTGCCAACTTAATATATCTAAAAACTTTTCTTGTAGCAGATGCGTACATTAAATCTACTGAAGCATAATTAAACAGATTATTTAGAAAAGTAGACAATCGAACTAGTTTGTTCTTACTACTGGACAAGTCTGTAGACTATATCAGTCCATTTTTTAGGAATCTCGGTTGTTATAATAGAGCTTTGATAATGTGGTTTAAACATTTATAGTTTAACAATGTATTAAGAGGTACTATTTTTTGTACCAATATTCAGTAAAAATTTAAGTTATTGGTAATTGAAGTTAAAATTAAACACATACTGTGTAATGTAAGCCTATGTTCAGATTACTAGAGCATTGTAAAAAATTGAAAATGATGATTGATACAAAATAAGTTATTTGAGTTTTCATATACAAATCATACCAAAAAGTAAAAAACGTTGATATAACCTGAAAAAAGAAGTCCAAAAACTGTACTAGTACTATTTAAATATAAAAGAAGTTGGCGGTAAAGAAAACAAACTTTTTGATCAAAAGTCTAATCAAACATTAATTAAATAATTAATTGTTTACAAGGAATATTACCTAAAATAAAACGTTACAAAACGATTTTGTTTTAAAGTTTAATTTGAAGTTTCCTGGGCTTTTTGGACATTACGTCCAAGTTTTCATCAGGTTTTACTACTATATCACGATGTATAGAGAGATGTGCCAAACCATTAAGGTGACTTTGACTTGTACTGATCAGATATGACTTCAAGCGTCGAAGGTTTAAAAATGATCTCTCGGCAGTAGCTGTTGTTAATGGTAATGTAGCTGCTGTTTTCAATGCTTTGAAAATTGAAGGAAACATACGTTCATCACACTTATTCATGGATGACACAAAGTCTTGAGTTAAATCAGAATTAGTATAATTAAAGTTAATTCAACTTCTCCACATTTTCATTTCACCTTAATGCTGAAAAGGATTGCACAAATCACTAGGCAATCATTTTGAAACAACTTCGAAACATAATTTAATACTTTCATCATCAAGTTCTGTACACTTTTTTTATTTTTATTTTGAGTAAGCAGCACACTTTTTCTAATATATATTTGTGAACCAAGAATCTATCTCTCATTTCTTGAAGCAGGAAGTCCATGAAGGGAATATACAACAAAAGTCTGAAATATTCTTTAGGTTCACTTGTCTTGATGTTTCTTTTCTAGTTATTCTAGTATGGAGATGTTCATTTCATTATTAATATCTTCTACGTCCTTGAACAACTTATCAAAAACTGATTCAGAGTTGTCTCTCATATTTTGAATTTCCGTCGTAAATGTTTCAATATACTCCATTGCATCGGCTAAGTCCAATGTAGTTGTTTGCAGAAACTTAAAAAGTCCAAACCTAAAATAAAACACTTTGCTCACTGTTACGACTGCTAACAAAAACTGGCCGTTGTTGGGAGAATTAGGCAACATAAATGCGCTTGAAGAAGTGTCAGCGTCGTTTAAGTTTTGTTTTTCGGAAAGAGCTTTGAGAATAGGTAAAAAAGTTCTTTGAATGTTACCATTGCACTCAAAGCTCCGCCCATCGTGTCTCACAAAATTTCAGTAGCCTTGTTCTTTTTGCACTGGGATTTTCAGCAAGAATGATCTCTTTTAGCAACTCACTCCTTTTTGGTAATGACCTGAAGACATTTATTATGTCTTTCATTGTAGTTAATACATTTCTTACAGCTGGTACAATGCATGCGTATGATAGTACTAAATTTAAAGCATGACTGGAACAATGCAGGTACAATGCTTCGGGGTGATTTTTTTATTATTGCAGCATAACCTTTCTACTGCCCGCTCATAGCCGATGCCCCATCATAACCTTTCTACTGCCCGCTCATAGCCGATGCCCCATCATAACCTTTCTACTGCCCGCTCATAGCCGATGCCCCATCATAACCTTTCTACTGCCCGCTCATAGCCGATGCCCCATCATAACCTTTCTACTGCCCGCTCATAGCCGATGCCCCATCATAACCTTTCTACTGCCCGCTCATAGCCGATGCCCCATCATAACCTTGCCCCTTTAAAAATGACAAACTTACACTAAGACTGTTAAGCTCTTGTAGTAGATTTTCATCTAATGCCTCACCACGAGTCATGTACAGGTACAAATTTAAAAAAAATCTCTTAAAATAACTTGGCCGTCGTTTATTTTTTCTGTGTACCTAGCGCACAATGTAAATTGCTCAACGCCACTTATATCTGTGGTCTCATCAGCGAGTATACTGAAGCTCTCTGATTCGTTAATTTTATTTACAAGTTCAGTTAAAATTATTTGGCCACAAGTATCGATTATTTCATTTTGAACCTGAGGACTTATATACGATGAGTTAAAGTTATACGCATATAAGTGGCTTTTCCGCATGTCATCGCCACTTTCTATTCTGAATCGAAGTAAGGTCCTAAAATTCCCATAGTTTGAACTCGTGTCGACTTCATTGGCTTCCATCTTAATCGGACCTGAATCAGAATGGCCTCTCAAGGCGATTTCTTGCCTGCAACAAAGAATTACTGTTTTCACTATAGGTAAAAGCTTTTGGCTATTTTGTACTGCCACTTCTTTTCCTCCCTTATCTATTTGAGAAAAATGTTATCAGCGTTCCCCTCATAAACACATAAAGTTTTGAGCGACAATGCTACAATGTTTGTGGTAATTGCTATTTTCATGGCTGCAATCCTCCTTGGAATCTTTTGATTTTGTGAAAGGAGACAGAAGAAATGCTCCCAATATTATGTGTTATCCTTTCCCTACTTCCTTTTCTTTAGCAAATAAAAAACAATATTTACAGAATGCCCCATATTGAACTTTTGAAAGCCAATGAAATTTAAGCATCCATTTCTTTTGAAATTTTAAATTTTTTACTCCCAGGGAAAATTTAAAATTACCATCTGGAACCCAACATTTTGTTAAAAGTATATGTTTCTCACTATCTGAGAGATTTCTGTTTATAAAACTTCCTATATCATTAGAACTAAACTCACAGGACATGGTTGGAGTTGTAGGAACAATAAAAGAGCTAGTTCCTGTAGAGCTTGAGGCACTGACACCAATATCCACCACGTATTCTTCTAATGATGGATGGAGAATGAGGTATTTTAGAACCTTTAGGGTGAGAGTAAGTGTGGCTTTGCTCATGAGAAATTTTAATGTGTGTAAGTGTGGCTTTGCTACTAATACTTTTCAGTAAGCGTAAGTCTGGTTTTGCTCATTTGAGTGTAAGTGTGGCTTTGCTCATGATAATTTTTATTGTGTGTAAGTCTAGCTTTGCTCTTGATACAGTACTTTGTACTGAGTGTACATGCGGCTTTGCTCATGATACTTTTAAGTGAGTGTAAGTATTGTTACATATAATAACTACTAATTTATATTTATTATATTTTTAGTACTCAAAGACTTCCTTATCAAAATTCATATGTCTTTGTTTTGTTTTACATATGTTTTCTGTTGTCACGTTTATTATTCTTAAAAAAGGTACTGTTGCAGTTAATTTCTTGATGTGAAGTTTATAGTTTATTTTTTGAACCATTAATACATATCTTGGAAATTTGTTCAAGTGTTCTTTTTAATTTTACTCTATTATTTACCTTGTAACAAAAGTATTTTATAACAGGTTATGGGCCCAGACACCTTTATATTGTGTGTTACAGGTTTAAAATAGAATCAATGTTTGCTTGAGATAAATTCTTTACTATGGAATTCGTTATGCAGAAAATGGAATTGCTGCATGGAAAGAACAACTGGGATGATTGGAAATATCTAATGCAAATTAGGTTTAAAGGAATCCCATATGCCTATGAAGCCATTTCTGGTAAAATGAAATTGCCAGAGAAGCCTGAAGATGAAACACAAGCTGCAGAAATGAAAGAATACAAAATGAAGATGGAGAAGTATAATAAAACACAGTCAGAGGTAATGTTTATATTAGTATCTGCATTAAGTAAGGAAGTAAGAGCTCAAGTAAGAAACCTAGAAAAACCAGATGAGGTTTGGAAGGAGCTGCACAGCCTATTTGCAGAAATCAACAAAAATAAGGCCTACGATATATGCTCTCAGTTCTTTACCTACAAATGGGATCAACACTTGGATATGGCTGGGAACCTATCTGCAATAAAGTCATTATGGGGAAAGCTTCAAGAAGAAATTAAAAAAATTCAAGACAAGAAAGAAGATAACTTACCTCAGATATTGTTGATTTGCAAGATTTTTTAAATCCTACCAGTAGAATATTCAAACTTTCAGACAACTTGGTTAATGATTCACAAGGATAAAGCAAGAAACCTTGACAATCTCAAAAATTGGCTATGCACAGAAGCAAGAAAGCTAACCTTAAGGGACAAAGAAAAGGAAGATACAGCTTTAATAGCAGTCAATAGGACTAAAGAAGCTAAAAGTAACTTAGGAGGCCTACAGAAAAACAGCAAGAACAATGATGAAAGGAAAAGGTTTCCGTGCTACTATTGTCACAAGGTAGGACATTGGTTGCAAGAGTGTCAAAAATGGATAGCAGATGGAAAACCTGAAAGAAAATGTGAAAATAAGAAAACCTTGGAAAAAGGATCCAACCAAACTACTCTAACTATTGTAGGCAATTGTGTTTTTCAAACTCAAAACACTACTGTATCGCATGATTGGTACGTGGACAGTGGTGCTACTAATCACGTTACACATTGTATGGAAATTCTTACCGACTTTGAAAAATTTGAGTTACCTTATGCAGTTACAATGGCAAATGGACAACAGACAAGTGCTATTGGTAGAGGAACAATTTTTATGGAATCGTATTTGAATGGTGTTTGGAATCCAGTAAAGCTAACCAATGTATGGTATGTACCTGGTATTTTCGTTAACTTATTTTCTGTAACTGCTGCTCAAGATTTAAATGTAAATAGTAAATTTGTTTCAACATCTGAGGGCTGTACTTTGTTTGATAACAATGGTAAACCGCTCATCAAAGGACATAGAAGTCGAGCCGGCGGCTTGTTTAAGCTAGCAGTAAGAAAATCAGTAGGCCTAATGGCTGTTATGGAAGGAGTTCCAGCTGATGATCAGTTGCTACTTCATGAACAACTAGGACACCAAAGCAAAACCCATATACAACAAATTGCAAGGAAGGAACTGAACCTTAATCTCAAGCTTGACAATGAGATATGTGAAGGTTGTGCTTATGGAAAAATGCACAGAACTCATTTCAGAAGCAGAGATGAACACAGAGCTTTAATGCCGGGTGAAATAATCCATTCTGATGTTTGCGGACCTTTCTTTGAGTCAGTAGGAGGTTCAAAATATTTTGTATTGTTTAAGGATGACTTTACTCACTACCGCAGTGTTTACTTTATGAAAACAAAATCTCAAGTTGTAGAGAAGCTCAAGCAGTTTCTTGCAGAAGTCAAAGTAACAGGCCATATAATATGCAAGTTAAGATGTGATGGAGGAGGTGAATTTGACAACAGAAGTATTAGACAAGTTCTTCAAGCAAATGGAATACAACAGGTGATCACAATGCCGTACACCCACAACAAAATGGATCTGCAGAGAGAGAAAATCGAACTATTGTTGAATGTGCAAGGTCAATGATGCATGCTCACGGTGATCTGCCTCAAGGCTTGTGGGCTGAATTAATAAATACCGCAGCCTATATTTTGAACAGAACTGCTAAGTCATCAGTTGCCGGCAAGACTCCATGTGAATTATGGTTCAGAAAAAGTCCTTCGATAAAACATTTACGAGTTATCGGGACTACTTGTTTTGTCCATGTTCCGAAGCAAAGAAGACACAAGTTTGACAAGAAAGCAATGAACTGCCAACTTATCGGATATGATGGTAATGATGGGTATCGTCTCTGGAATTCAAGGAAATGTAGTGTCATTCGGTCTCGGGATGTAACATTTCTGAAAGAGCCTATTAGTAAATTCAAAGTAAATAGACCCATGTCTTCAGATGAAAAAGTTCCCATTAGAACAGAAGAAAAGAGCTGTTCAGCCTGTGTAGAAGATAACGTTATCATTCACTTTCCTGAAAATGGACCGGAAGATGATGAAACAATAGATGAGGACGCAGAACAACAGGAAGAAAACATCGTGCAAACTCGCCATCTCCGAGATAGATCAACGGTACGGCAGCCTGTTCGTTTTGAAGATTTTTTGATGAGTGCTGTTGTCGAGAATGCACATTATGAACCAAATACTTATATGGAGGCAACAAACTCTGAAGATCATTTCCACTGGCAAAAAGCGATGGAAGATGAGATTAGCTCACTTAACATGAATGAAGTGTGGACACTTACTGAACTTCCTAAAAGTCACAAAGCCATACCTTGTAAATGGGTATACAAAATCAAAACAAATGCGGATGGATCCATAGACAGATACAAAGCTCGTCTAGTTGTCAAGGGATTTTCTCAGAAGGAAGGAATTGATTATAATCAAACCTTTAGTCCAGTAGCCAAAATGCCAACAATAAGAAGTGTCATTGCAGTAGCTGCTAATGAAGGTATGAAACTTACACAGTTTGATGTGACTACTGCCTTTTTATACAGCAAAATAAATGAAGAGATTTATATGCATCAACCGGAAGGATTCAGCGATAACAGTAATCGCGTTTGCAAGCTTAATAAAAGTTTGTATGGTTTAAAGCAAAGACCCAAGATGCTGGAACGAGAGATTTGGAATAGTCCTAACAAACCTGGGACTGAAAAAAAGTGATGATGATGACCCATGTCTATTTATCCGCAATTACAATGGACATAAGTTAATCGTTGTTCTCTATGTTGTTGATGGACTCATTGCTACGACTCATGATGAAGATTTAAAATCATTCTTAGAAGAATTGAGGAAAGAATTTAAAATCAAGTCAAAACCAGCAGATTATTTTTTAGGATTGGAGATTTCAAAATCTGGTGAAAATATCAAATTAAGTCAAAAGGGATATGTTTCAAGAGTTTTGGAAAGGTTCAAAATAGAAAACTGCAGATCAGCCCCAACACCTATAGTAAAATATGACCTAGAAGATAACAGAACGGAGACATCTTTTCCATATCGAGAAGCTGTCGGAGCCCTCATGTACCTCATGGTTAGTACCAGACCGGATATCGCATACGCAGTAAGTGTAGTGTCCAGATGCCTAGAAAATCCTACAGCGAATAACTCAATAACACAATCACTCGTTTATTCAGCCAAGAGACAATTACATGCATTAGCCATGTCAATATAAACTTACATCTAAATATATAAATTATACAGTCGAATGAATCATAAAAAATTTTAATTAAATTAAATACTTAAAGTGTAAAATGGAAGTTGTCTCTTAGACAGCCAACCCATTAGTGAAACATTCCCGGACACTGTAGTAACATTTCTCAATGAGGACGTTTTTGAGCTGTTTCTTAAACGCTGCAGGGTTTGCTTCCAGCTTAAGCTTTAAAGGAAGAAGATTATAAAGCTTTATGGCACTATACAAACATTGTTTTTCAGAAAAGGTTTTTGAATAAGCTGGAATTTTAATGGTGTAAATATTTCGAAGTAAGTATGAATGAGATTTTTGACTGTTAAAAAGGTGTAAATTATTTTTAACAAAGGTCAGTGTTTCTAATATGTAAATTGAGGGAAAAGTTAAAATTCTTGATGAGCGGAATGCGTTTTTGCAAGACTGTCGGTAATCCAAACCATGAATCACTCGAACAGCCTTTTTTTGAAGACGAAGTACAAACAAAGTTCTTTTGCTTTCACATCCCCATATTGGCACTGCATACACCAAGTGAGGATAGAGTGAGCCATAGTAGGCAGTCATCATAACATCAATTCCTGCGATCTTTGAAAGCTGTCGTAATAAAAATACTGATGAACTCACTCTACTACAGACAATGTCAATATGGGCATGGAAACAAACATTGTCGTCTAAGGTTAAGCCTAAAAATTTAGTTTGGTGAGTAGCTTCTAGCTCAACATCGCCCAAAAGTAACTTAAACTGATTTTCCTCGTTATTTCTGATTGAAAAGTTCAAGAAATTAGTTTTTCCTGTATTCAATTTAAGGAAATTTTCATCAAACCACTGCAGGAGGTTATTAGATTGAACAAAAGTATTTATTTCAAGGTCTTCCCTTGTGGAGCCGGACACTGTCAGGGACGTGTCATCCGCAAATAGGCACCCGTCCCATCCCCAAGGCAAGAAGATAAGTCGTTGATATAGATGAGGAACAGAACGGGACCGAGGACAGACCCCTGGGGGACACCACAAGTGATATTACCCAGTGACGAGGCATAAGGCCGAGAGCATCCCATTGAATCCACTCCAGACACCTCTACATACTGATAGCGGTCCTGTAAATATGAGGAAAACCATTCAAGTGTCAACCCTCTTACGCCAATCGAGTTCAGTTTATTTAGTAGAAGGTCATGGTTTACAGTGTCAAATGCCTTACTTAAGTCAAAGAATATTCCAGATGTAAAATCGCCTCTATCAAGGGCTTTGACGATATCTGAAATCATACAGAACATGGCGTTGGTAGTTGTTTTACCTTTTACAAAGCCAAATTGGTTTTCAAATAGTATTTCTTTTCTTTCCAAGAAATCAGTTAGCCGTGTGAGAGCTGCTTTTTCAAATATCTTTGATATTGTTGACACTATGGTTATCGGTCTAAAGTTATCACATTTACAGTCATTAGCTCACTTTGGTATTGGTCTTACAACAGCAGTCTTGAGCTTGGTCGGAAATTGGCCTTGCTGGAACGAACAATTTATGAGATGAGACAGAGGCTTTGCAACTATATGTACTATTTCTTTTAATAAGGAGGGTGACAACTCATCCGATCCTGCCGATTTCTTGTTTTTCATGTTCAGAACTATACTTACAACCTCATTTTCATCTATTTCTCTAAGAAATAGTGAATTAACTGATATATTATCTCTATATAGTTTGTCAGGCACATTAATTGAATGAGTAATAATGTTTAAGAAAAAATCGTTTAAATAATCAGCAATTAACTGTGGTTCAGTTATTTCTTGATTGTTATGATTAACAATTGTGGGTTCCTTGTATTTCTTAGGCTTGTTCTTAGCATCATTTATTATGTCCCACATAACTTTACTTTTATTACTCGCTGTATTAATTTTTTCTAACACTTTTTCTGACTTTAACTGCCTTATAGACTCTCTGAATTGGTACTTAATATGCTTATAATATTGCTTCATATAATGTGATGAGTGTAGGTCTTTTGTTAGCAAATACGTGTCATGAATATGTTTTCTTAATTCCAGCATATCTTTTCCCAGTTTCAACTTGTCTGTTTGGTTTTTCTTAACTCTCTTGATTTGCTGTGGAAAGGCTACGTTAAAAAAATAATTTAGCTGGCTATGGAATTCATTGAATTTTTCATTCAAATCAATGATCTGGTACATCTGTATCCAATTTTCTTTCATAAGCAAGGTTTTGAATATTTCTTTAGCAGCTGGAGAAAATACTCGTGTCAGTCTCGATTTAATTTTTTCCTTTATTTTCATTACACCACGGCTAACTGTGCCAATCTGGGCATGGTGATCTGAGAGGGCTGACACTACAACTTCGCTGATTATTTCATTTGTTTCAAAATCAGTAAATAAGAGATCTATCGTTGTTCTCAAGCCATTTGCTTCCCTTGTATATGATTCAATCATATTTCTGAGACCAAAAGATTTCATGAGGGTTGTCAGTCTATGTGCAGCAAAGGTATCTTTTGACATATCGATATTAAAATCTCCGATCATGATTGTTTTTACATTGTTCTTTCTATACTTGTTGAGGCAGTAACATATTTTATCTAAGAATATGTCATGTTCATACTGGGGTGGTCTGTACCCAGGGCCGGCCCTAGCTAATTTTATAGTGTAAGCAAACAGTAGTTTTGGCGCCCCCCCCCCCCCCCCCGATAAACCGTCATACACTACACCGTAGAACAGTAAATGTCACATACCTTGTACCTAACTAAATAGTAAACAAAGGGGAACAAATTAGGAGAAAAAAAATAGCTGACAAACCAGAGTTTATGTTTATTTACCAGTGTTCATTTACAAATACAGTGACACATTGTAGACTACAATTACGATACATTACATTATTAAGTTATGTGATGTATGATGGAAAACACAAAATCGTCTACAATCAATATTGTGTGTACAAGTCATTGTTAAACGTCAGGTTGTATTACAGACAATTCAAATTAAAAAATAACAGCCTAATAATTACAATTAAGATACTCAATGTTGCAGTTAAAAAGGAATTCGTCTGGCTTTTAATTTTGAAAACTCTTGCAGTAGAATGTCCGTTTCCATTACATTTAGGGCATCATTTTCAATCGCCAAGGTTACTAGACCACTTAAGTGTTCTTGGCTCAAATTTGATCGAAGGTAAGTTTTTATCAGTTTTAATTTGGAAAACTTCTTTCGCCACTGGCCACGGATACTGGCAGCGTTAACAAGATTCTCAATGCTACAAAAATATTTGGAAAAGTATCCACATAACCACGTTTGGTTATAAAAGACAACGCTCCAGCTGGGTGACTTCTAGGGGGCAGCATTGGTCCAAAGATTTGAAGCTCATCAAACAGCTCATCTCCTTTAATGTCATATTCTTTTGGTTTGTCATCTCCATCACCACCGCTCAAAACTGTTTCAAGGTGTTTGCACGCTTTCTTCAACTCTGATTCACTCCATGCTTTTCCTAAGCTAGCAATATCATAGAGAAATTTAAAACCTTCACTATGTATGGTTTTCCATCAGTTCAAATCTCTCCTTTAACAAGGATATTGCTCTATCAAGCACAACAAAGAAGAAATTTACTTTAAACAAATCTTTACCAGAACTTGCAGCTTCATCTTCACTCTCGTAAGAAAATTGTTTTTTAACTCTTCTTGGTCTAACTGTTTTTTCTTGTTCAAAGTCCCCTGCAGCATCAATTTTTTCTGCAAGTTCCTTTGCATCAGTAATGACGCTGTTTAGTCCTTCAGATCTCATAGTTTCCAAAAATGATTTTACACTCTTAAGAAGATCTATTGAACTTGGAAGATCATTTGTGACCTTTTGCATCAGTTTACTAACCATGTTTGTTTTATACAGGATCTCATGCCAAGTTACAATACAACACAGAAACTTGAAACTTTGCAGTTTTTTTACTAGTCCTACGGCAGCATTTCTACTAAATACATCAAGGTTCTTGTCTTGAGAAGCTTCATATAATGCATCATATACTTCTTCAATATGGTACCTCAAGGGTAATAATGCCTCAATTCTACTTTCCCACCTAGTGTTGCAGAGTGGTTTGACTGTTAGACTCGAAACGTTTTTCAGCAAAATACTCCATCTTTGAGTAGAACTTGAAAAAAAGTTATATATTTCTTGTATGGTGCTGAAACAGTCTACTGCACTATTGCAAGACAGAGCTGCATCGTTAATTACCAAGTTCAGGGAGTGGTTTCCACATAGAACATAAAATGCTCTAGGATTTAGATCAAGGATCCTCTTCTGAACTCCAACATGCTTTCCCTTCATTGCCGAACCATTATCATAGCCCTGACCCCTCATGTTTTTTAAAGGAATTCCTCGTTCCTTTAGTTCTTTCAATAATGCTTCTGTGAGACCTTCACCTGATGAATCTTTAATAGGAATGAAACCTAAAAAATGTTCTTTAATTACCACATCTTCATTTTCAGTAATCTTCACAAATCTTATCACAAACGTCATTTGCTCAGTATGGCTAACGTCAGGAGTGCAGTCTAATATTATCGAATAATATGTGGCTTGCTGTAGGTCTTGCAAGATTTTATCTTGGATCTTGGCTGACAAGAACAGAATGAACTCGCTTTGGATATTTTTGCTCAAATAATGAACGTGTGTTTCTTTTGAGTTGATCCTTCTCACATGTTCAGCCATAAAAACATCAAACTTTGCTATGTGTTCTACCAATTTTAAAAAGTTTCCGTTGTTACGTTCAAAAAGAACATCCTTTTTCCCTCGAAAGGCCAACCCCTGTGTCCCCAAAAACTGTACTATACACAGTAATCGTTTCAGGACTTGGTGCCAATGTTCAGTTTCAGCATGGATAAGTCTTTCATGTTCTTCATCAATAGTTTTGTTTAATCGTAAACGTACAGAGAGCTCACGCCAAAACGTACAGTTTTTAACATGAGCAGAGGATTTCTCGTGACTGGTCAAAGTCTTGTGTAGGTTTTGCCAGTCAGAATACCCTTGGTCACTAGCAAGAAGAGAATTCGTGTTTCCAAACAGTTTGCAAGGAAAACAAAATGCTGCATTTTTCGATATTGAGTATAGTACCCAATTTCTGTGAACTTGTTCTCCGTTGCACAGCTTCCTTGTGTAATGATTTGAAGAAAATCTCCTACCTTTACTGTCCGCAGGAAACTCTTTGTCAGTGACTTGCTGAGGCCCTCGTTCAACAAGCACATTCCGTACCTCGTCATTTATTTTGGGTGGCCACTTCCCACAATCATTTGAAATCACAGGTAAGTGTTTGTGTCCTTGTTCAGTTCCTGGAAGACAAAACAAAACATTATAGTTGGCATCGTGGTGTAATCGCAAGAGATGTATGATGTGTGATAAGTCTGTTAAATTACCCTTTTTAGGATTTCAAATATTTAATGCAATATTTATATCTATATTTTATTATAGTCTATAATAAATAGGCCTTCCTATTTAGGTTTAACTAAAATATAGTAAACATTTTTAAAACATCTTTTACACCTATCTATGTTATGGTGGTATAAAATAAAAATTGGTTTAAATAAAAGTCAAATAAGGGCTTAAAAATTTGTGTGTTTTTTGTTTGCGGCCACCATATTGAAACGGTAGGCCTAATCATATCATATTCATGATTAATAATCCAACTAAGTTGGCCGAGGTTATTGCTGGACCTATTTATCCTAAAAATGCTAAGTAAGTTAAATAAGTTAAAAAATGCTTCCTTAATCGTGTACCCAAACTTCATTATATAGGCCTATGTAAAACAGAAAAAAGTGTAGAAGCTGAAAGTAAAAAAACTCCGTTATTCTTTGTGCAATTTTGATAAATACCGTAGATTGTTATCAAATCTTCAATAAATTGACTTATTTAGAGTCACTTAAAATGTTATTAACTAATGCAAAACGATATAAGAGAAATTTTATATTAACAAATTAAAATGGTTGACTATTTTAATTAATATATTTTACAAAATTAGGCTCTAATATGTTAAGCAAGAGTGCCAAATTTATAACTGTTTCTAGGGGTTATAATGTTGGTTTTTTAAACCCGTACATAAAGCCTCAAAACACCCATAAAACAACATTTTAGTTAAAATTAAATCAACAATCAACTTACAATTTCAATGACTTGTTGACTATGCGTAACAACAGACGTAGATGAAGATGACATCACTGTATCAACTAATAAATCATCATCCACAACTTTGGTGGCGGCTACAGAATCGTCACAATCAATATTTGATGGTGGAAATGGTGTTTCTGTAGCTAGATAACTATGGAATTGACTGGTTGACGGTCCAGGCAGAACCTCAGATTCAGTTATTGGTAAATTATTGTCAACATCATGATCTAATTCGGTTGTCTCTACGCTTATTGATGCATTCGCACATAATGGTGGATTTGTTAAAAACCTTTGCAGTGCTTTACACTGCTTTTCATCTTCTTTAGATTGCTGCAACTTTCTTTTGCGGTTAAATGCTCCAGATGTTTTTTCTTGCTCGACATTTCGTGTTAAAACGTCACTTTTTATATACCCTAAGAAAAAAGAGTAATAAGATAATTCAAATTACTCAGTACACGCACGGCATTAATTTTACAACTTACTACAGTACAACGCACATCAATGTAATTATATAAAATAGTAAGACAGACAGCTGTCACGGCGAGGGTGCTTGCGAAGCGGCGCTAACAGTGACCGTAACTGCGAGACTGCGAACGGAACAGAAATAGACATATGAGTCATGCGGACGGTTCCATGTCACTCGCGTAAGGGGTGGGGCGTGTGTAGCAAGCAGGTAGCGGTGTATTAGTCAGTGCAGGGCGCACGTGCACAGCGCCCCCACGGCGCCCCTCTCCTCGCGGCGCCACCCGCGGCCGCGTAGTTCGCGTATATCACGGGCCGCCCCTGTCTGTACCCTGCTATGATCAGTAGCTGTTCTTGATCAATATACAGCTTAACAGCAGCCAGCTCACAATATCCTTCCACACAGAACTCTTTTACATCTAATACATCATACTTTATATTGTTTTTTAAAAATATACATGCGCCTCCTTTTCCTATTTTTAATCGGCAATATGCAGTAGCACTGCAATATCCTTTCAAGGACAATATTTCGAATTCACCTATCTTTAAATTGTGCTCAGTTACACAAACCACATCAGGGTCTTCTTTACTGGTGAATATTTCAAATTCTTCTATTTTTGAAACTAGGCCTCTTATGTTTTGGTGGAGGATTTTTAGACTCCCCGAGCGTAGGTCGCCCACAGCCCGTCTGGGTCCATCCACGGAATCCCGCACTGCTTGCGGCTCATCCGCAAGCGAAAGATTGGTGTCGAGTAAAAAGAATACTCAGATACCTTCAGGGTACTAAAGACAGTGTAATCGTGTACAAGAAGAACGTTGGAAGTGGCGTACTTAATTGCTACAGCGATTCAGACTTTGGCGGTGACCATGAAACCAGGAGGTCTACAACAGGATTACTGACTCTGTACGCTCGTGGAGCAATATCATGGATCAGCCAACGACAGTCTTCTGTTCAACTTTCAACTACGGGAGCTGAGATAGTAGCTGCGAGTGAGGCGGTCAGGGATGCAATTTGGTTAAAGGGAGGCATTTTCGACCATGCATAGGATATATTGTTGGATGAGGATAGGCACCATCCAGCTTTGCATTTTGTGGTGGAGGTACTGCATTCGTCTACCGATGAAAACGGAAGTACAACGTAGGATTTCCGTAGATGTGACTTGGATGCAGTGTTCGAGAGTATTCAGGCTCTCTGTTACCCTACATCGGATGATCTAAAACACCCAGAAAAGGCCTTCAACTATTTCAGTGACTACTTGGTCTCGTTAATTAGAACAAATACTCCAATCAGGATGGCTGGTAAATCTAGGTTCCAAAAATGGTTCTCAAGTGAATTAAAACAATTGGTCATTGAAAAGAAGCAATTACATAGAATCTACAAGATATCAATGGCACAAGATGACCTTGAGAATTTCCGCCGAGTCAGAAGAGAATGTAAGGCCCTTACTCATCTGTGCTATTCACGCTACATTATTATGGTCGAAAACAATATACCATTGAACATTAAGTCCTTCTGGTCCCACATTGGCTCTCTCAAGAGCTCTCCTGGTCTGCCTGTACAGCTGTCTCTTTGATGATAGGAAGGAAAATGAGCCATCAGGTAAATGCGAACTCTTTGCTGATTATTTTGCATCAGAATTCAGCGACTTAGTCGTCCCCGTCCCTAAGTTTGACTTTGGCATGATCTAAACGTTGTCTTACTGCCATATAACTGCCCCAGATGTACATCCAGAGGCTGGATTCACTTGATGCGAGAAAGGGTGCTGGACCGGATGATATACCGCCTAGTGTTCTGAAGTTTTGTGCTCCGTTATTGCAGTTCATCTGACAGTTCTGTTCAGGTGCCTCCTTGCATCTGGCATTTTCCCATCGATATTGAAACAAAGCTTTGTCGTCCCCATCTTCAAGTCTGGAAATACGATGTACGAAATTACCGCCCCATAGTGATCCAATCTGCTATAGCTAAGATCTTTGAAAGTGTGATTCTTGATCATATATACTTCCACCTGAAAAGTTACATCTGCCCGGAGCAGCATGGGTTTCTGAGAGGTCGCTCTACTGCTACTAATTTTATGGTGCTCCAGGAGTATATTATGAAGAGCTTTGTTAATTCTGCTCAAGTGGACTGTGTGTACCTGGACTTCAGCAAAGCCTTCGACAAGATTAATCACAGCCTACTCATCACTAAGCTTGAGGGTTATGGAATATGGGGATCCCTTCTGCAATAGTTGAAGAGCTACTTAACTGCTCGTTCTTTGATCGTTAAGTGTGACTGTGGCGTATCTCAACCTTTTCCCGCAATATCTGGTGTGCCGCAGGGATCACACTTGGGCCCACTGCTTTTTTTGTTATTCATTAACGACATAACCAGTGTAATTCCTTGCAAGTCGCTACTCTTCGCCGATGATATCAAGATTTTTAACATGGTGTCTTCTCTACAGGATCATGAGGACCTTCAACTTTCTCTCGATGGAATTAATCAATGGTGCAGTTCAAACACCATGGAGCTAAAAGTATCAAAATGTTTTGTAATTTCTTTTACTCGTAACACTACAGCCAAAACCTTCGATTACAACATCAGTGGATCACTGCTTCGGGTGGTGGAGAAAATAAGAGATCTTGGTGTCATTATGACACCTTCCCTCAGCCCATACGAACACCTCATCTATATTTCTTCTAAGGCCTCTTCTCTGCTTGGTTTCATAATTAGAGCAAGTCAAGATTTCAAATCTCCTCATACACTCGTTGTCTTGTATAAGGCCCTTGTGCGCCCCTTGTTGGAGTACTGCTCAACAATTTGGTCACCCTATCAGGCAGGGAACATTGGGCTTATCAACAGGATACAATTGCGCCTATTGAGAATTCTAGGAGTGAAACTTGGTTACAATTATCTGGATACCCCTGTAGCGGAGGTCGGTGAGATGTATGCAGCCTCTTCATGTGAGAAGGAAGTACATGGATCTCCTCTTTCTGCATAAACTGGTAAATGGAATCTTGGACTGTCCCTCACTGTTGTCTGATATCGACATTTCAATCCCCAGAGACTCAAGGTCAAAGTCAACTTTCTTGAGAAGATTTCAGCCAACGACTTATGCCGCCAACCACGGTATCACTAGACTCTTGAGGTTGGGGAGTGAAGCCACATTTATTGATTTCTTCAGTGATAGTCCAAAGTCACTACGCAAGAAGTATCTTGCACAAGTGGGCATTGACTTCCCTTATATGCACAGTAATTAATTTATTTCATACACTTACATTTATTGAAATCACTCAACACGACATCACTCTGTTTTTGATTCCTCAAACATGATCTCCTCTTCTGTGTTTATAAATTACATCTTCCAAAGGCTAAACTACATTTCATTCAGTATAGGGATATGAAGAGAATTAATAAGGAGACACTTCTGGCAGATGCGTTATCTCGACCTTGGCATGAAATCCTTCAGCTTACCGAAGTCAATGATATGGCTAATCTTTTAAATTTTCATTTAAATACTCTTCTTGGGGAACATGCCCCTCTTGTTACCAAGAGAATAACTAAAAGACCTGCTCCATGGATCAATGATTGCATTCGTAGATTGCAAAAACTACGCGATGCATCATTCCGCAAGGCCAAGCGAAGTAAATCTGCTGTAGACTGTGCAGCCTATAAAAAACTTCGTAATCAAACACAACAACAGATTCGTAACTCAAAGATTCGTTACTATTATCAAACATTATCAAATAATTATTCTAAATCTACCAAATTCCTTTGGTCTAAAGTCAAAGAGCTTGGCCTTGGTAAATCAGATACTTCAGCTCCAATTACTACAAATCTTAATGAAGTTAATGACTGTTTTGTAAACATTTCTGTTGATACGTCAGGGGCTCGGGACTTTGTCAATCATCTCTCTTCAATCCCACTAACTAGACCTGCCCACCAGTTCAACTTCTTTCCAGTAGTAACTGAAGGAGAGGTTTTGAGGGCTATTATGAGAATGCTGTTGGATCAGATAATATTTCAATTAGATTTCTAAAGGATACTTTACTTGCAACACTTCCTACAATTACTGCTATTTTTAATTTATCTTTATCATCTAGTACATTTCCTACTATATGGAAATCAGCTGTCATTCGACCTTTACAGAAAAAAGCTAATCCCCTATCTCCTTCAGATTTTCAGCCCATAAGTATACTTCCTGCTCTGTCTAAATGTCTTGAAAGAATAGTTCATCAGCAATTTCATAATTACTTGGAGAGTAGTAAATTGATTTCCAATTATCAGTCTGGTTTTCACTCTAATTATAGTACTACTACTGCTCTTTTAAAAATTACTGAGGACATCCGTCAAGCCATAGACAGGAAACAGCTTACAATTTTAACACTTTTTGACTTTTCGAAGGCTTTTGATTGTGTTTATCATCCTCTTCTTTTAATTAAGTTGAAAAACTATAGTTTTTCTGATAGTTGTGTTTCCTGGGTTCAGTCCTATCTCTCTGGCCGTCGGCAGTGTGTGAAGACTAAAGATGGAGAGTCAGACTGGAGGCCTGTGGTGCGTGGTGTTCCCCAGGGGTCTGTCTTGGGACCTCTTCTTTTTACTCTCTACATTAATGATATAACTTCTGTTATACAACTCTAACTATCACTTATACGCTGACGACTTACAGATATACCAACATTTCTCTATAACGGAATCCGACATTACTGTATCAAACATGAACCGAGATGCTGGAGCAATCACTTCTTGGGCAAAACGACATGGACTCAAACTTAACGATGATAAGACTCAAACAATTTTAGTTGGACATCCTAGACTATTAACTTCTGTTGACAATGACACTTTTCCAAATATAAGTGTTAACAACTTGACATTAAACTATTGTGACAAAGTTAAGAATCTTGGTCTTACTATGAACAGGACATTAAGTTGGACTGACCAAGTTACTGTGACATGTGGCAGAGTGTTTGGTGGTATCCACAGTTTGAAGCGGTATGCTTCCTGTTTCCCGTTCAATGTAAAAGTGATGTTGGTTAAAACTCTTATTTTGCCGCACTTTAACTACTGTGACACCGTTATCAAAGATATGACTGTTAAGCTCTCGGACAAACTTCAAATGGCACTAAATTACTGCACTAAATTTATTTTTAACCTACGTCGTGAGGATCATGTTACACCATTTTTCCGCCAAATATCTGTTTTGAAGTTGAAACAGCTTCGAGATTATCACGTACTTACTCTTCTTCATAAAGTTTTAAATTACAGAACTCCAAGCTATCTGTCCGAGCGTTTCAAGTTCATTTCTGAAATAAGCATTAGAAATACTCGTCAGGGAGCCCTTTTACTATCAGTCCCAATTCACCGCACTGCCCTGTACAATAGATCTTTCACTGTATCCGGGTGCCGATTATGGAATATGCTTCCTGACAATATCAAAATTATAGGTGAGGGCCCTCGCTTCGGGGCGGAGCTAAAGAACCTATTTTTGCGGGACCTGTGGACGGAGCGGGCGGGTGCGTTTGGTGGTCATGGTTTGCGGGTGGTATGTATGAGTGATGGATAATTGTGTTTTTGAAGATTTGTATTATTTTGTGTAGATATTCATTTGTTAGTTATATAGTTATTTTTTATGTTTGATATGTCGAGTTTCGTTTTTTAGTTTCGATTACGGAATTGTTGCAATTGGTTTATATTGTATTAATAGTAATGTATTGTGTTATTTTTATGATTAGTTTTGTTATTTGTGATAAGGTTAGGTGGTAGAGAGGACTGTCCAGTCCTAACCTCGCCTTAAAAATAAAGTCGTTTTCATTTCATTCATTTTTCTTTTGCTATGTTATTAGACATTATTATTGTTATTGTTGTTTTATGAATTATTAATTCTATTCCTGTTACGTTGCTTAGAGACTCTATTATTGTATTGTTAGTCTGTTTTGTTTATATATACACACAAACTTGCCAGTACTTACTGTATTCTGATTTAAATATATTGCTGTTTTTTGTAGTTATGTAAGTCATTGACGAACTCGAAATGCTAAATGTTACTTGTTGCCATCTTGATTGTTTTGATTGTATTAATGTACTATAATTATGTTAATGATTGTATAAGTTTTGTAAAAATGGTGGAACCGTTGAACCAATAAATAAATAAAGCGACTACTAAATGCACTAACTGAACTTAAAAGCACACCTGTGATCTTCGTAGACAATGAAGCTGCCATATGTCTAGCACAGAATCCAGAGCATCATAGAAGAACCAAACACACTGAAATCAAACACTTCTTCATACGAGAACAAGTGACAGCAGGAAACCTCGAAGTAAAGAGCATTGACACTAGTGAACAACTAGCTGATATGTTTACAAAACCTCTTCTTGGACCAAGGTTAAAGATTTTAAGACAACAAATTGGACTGACCTAAATTTTCTTTGAAATCTAAGGAAGCCTTGAGTAGGGGGAGTGTTACATATAATAACTATTAATTTATATTTATTATATTTTTAGTACTCAAAGACTTCCTTATGAAAATTCATATGTCTTTGTTTTGTTTTATTCTGTTGTCACGTTTATTATTCTTAAAAAAAGGACTGTTGCAGTTAATTTCTTGATGTGAAGTTTATAGTTTATTTTTTGAAACATTAATACATATCATGGAAGTTTGTTCAAGTGTTCTTTTTAATTTTACTCTATTAATTACCTTGTAACAAAAGTATTTTATAACAAGTATGACTTTGCTCGTGATACTTTTGAGTGATTGTAAGCACGGCTTTGATCATGAAACTTTTAAGTCAGTTTAAGTGCAGCTTTGCTCATGAAACTTTATAGTGAGCGTAACTGCGGCTTCACATGATACTTTTTAGTCAGTGTAAGTGCAGCTTAGCAAATGATACATTTTAGAGAGTGTAGGTGTGACTTTGCTCATTAATTTTTAAGTGAATGTATATATGCGGCTATGCTCATGATACTTTTTAGTGAGTGTAGTTATGGCTTTGCTTAAGATACTGTTCAGTGAGTGTAAATGTAGTTTTGTTCATAATACTTTTTAGTGAGTGTAAGTGTGGTTTTGGTCATAACACTTTTCAGTGAAAATAGATGTCGACATTTTCATTGTGTTTTTCAGTGAGTATAAGTGTGGATTTGCTTATGATAATTTTGAGTGAGTATGAAATGAAATGAAATGAAAAACGTTTTATTTTCTGAGGCAAAGTTAGGACCATTAGGTCCTCTCTTACACTTAACCTCATAAAGAAAAATTAATACTTAACTAAAATGAGTATATCTAAAGTGTTCTTACGTGTTCACTGTTGCTGAGCACATTATTTATAAGTTAAACAACAATTTAAAAAAATCAGAGTTTCAAGATAATTAAAACTAAACAAATTAAGCATGAAGCATGAAAGAACATAAAACAAAGAATAAAACAAAACTAATTACTTACATGAAAAAATAAATAAATAAACAAATAAAAAATAAATAATAAATAAAAAAACATATATAATGAATAAAATAATAATAAATAAAAAGTATTCCAAGTTCACAACAAACATACATCACACATACACTCAGTCCAGCATCGACAGCACGGCCAAGGCCTACAACCCCCATGAATCCGCCGACAACCACTCCCTTAGTGCCGCAACAAACCGAGCTCGACTATCAATATTTCGAGTTGAAGGATCAAGTTTATTCCACAGTCTGCAGGCAGTGATAGTAAAAGATCTATTGTAAAGTGCTGTTCGATGAGCTGGAATAGTTAACATTGAAGAACCCTGACGCGTTTCCCGATTACTTATGCTGAAGTTAAACACAAAATTTGAAGCTAAATAAGAAGGATTTTTGGATTGAAGAACATTGTACAGTAAAGATAAAATTTTGACCTTTCTGTACTCAAGTAACTTTAGTAAATTTAGCCGTCTGAAGTAAGGAGTGATATGTTCATCTCGACGAAGATTGAAAATATAACGTAGACAGTAGTTCTGCGCTCGTTGAAGTTTATCAGAAAGATGGGTAGGCATGTCATTGATGACAATGTCGCAGTAGTCAAAGTGGGGAAATACAAGAGTTTTTACTAGCATAATCTTAACATCTAAAGGTAAACAGTTATAATATCTCTTAAGAGTGTGAATACCAGCAAAAACCCTATTACATGTTAAAGATACATGATCAGACCATGTAAGTGTAGTATTCATAAGGAGTCCCAAGTTCTTAATTTTGTCACAGTAGTTAAGTGAATTATTATCAATAGAGATACGGGGTACTGTATCAAGATCAATCTGTGCCATCAGTCTGTTATGTCCAATAATAATAGGTTGAGTCCTGTTGTTGTTCAGTCTTAAGCTGAGCCTGAACGCCCAGTCACCAATAGATTTAATGTCAGAATTCATTCTATTAACCCTTTCATTTAAGTCTGATACATCAACGTGAGAGTATATTTGTAAATCGTCAGCATAAAGGTGATATTTACAGTGAGAAATGCTGTTGGACAAGTCATTGATGTACAAAGTAAACAGTAGAGGTCCAAGTACAGAGCCCTGAGGGACACCTTTGGTTACACTTCCCCAATTAGAGTATTCGTTATTCACATGTACACGCTGACGCCTGCCAGTCAGATAGGACTCAAACCAGGAAATACTGTCAGATGAGAAAGTTTGACTTTGAGCAGTGGATGATAGACACAATCAAACGCTTTAGAAAAATCAAACAGAGTGAGCAATGTCACTTGTCTGATGTCCATAGCTTTTCGAATATCCTCAGTGATATATAGAAGTGCAGTGGTGGTACTGTGATTTCTCCGAAAACCTGACTGAAACTTACCAAGAAGATCATTACTAGAAAGATAATTAGATACTTGTTGGTGAACAATCCTCTCAAGACATTTAGAGAGCGCAGGTAAGATACTGATTGGACGATAATCAGATGGAGAAGATGGAGAGGACGTCTTGGCGATTGGCCGAACAATCGCTGATTTCCAGGCAGATGGGAATATTGAGGTTGCAAGTGATTTGTTCAGGATTGTCGTGATAACAGGTAAAACTGCGGGGATTATAACTTTTAATAACTTCATAGAAATGTTGTCTGCCCCAATCGCATTACTTTTAATCATCATAATGGATTTATAGACCTCATTCTCATTTGTCATAGTTAAAGTAAAATATGAATCACGAGGAGTTGGAAGCTGAGATCTTAGATGATCTGAAAATACAACAGCCCCAGTGTTATCAACAGGGAGATTAATATAGTAATTATTAAGCTCATTAAGATTTACTGAGATGGGACTATCAGGTTTAATCCTGGACACCCCCAACTTCTTGATCATACGCCAGCGTTCAGTAGATGATTTATTTTCAGTGAAATATGTATATATGTACCTAGCTCTTGAATTTCGCATTTCTTGTTTAACTCTATTTCGTAGATGTTTATAGACATTTCTATCAATGAGGTCCTTAGTCCTCTTAAATTTCCTATGGATAGAGTCACGCTGGGCCATTAAATGACGTATGGCAGGAGTGATCCAAGGGGAAGGTTGCCTGGTTATTCGTTTGGTTACAACGGGGGCATGTTTGTCCAGTAGATTGACAAAAATACCATTGAAGTTGTCGACCATAATGTTAACATCATTAGCAGATAAAACTGTGTCCCAATTCAAATTTCAAGCATCTGCTAAAAGGTTAGCAGGGTTAATACTTTTAAAATTTCGAAAAGAAACAAACTTAGGCACGTGCTGTGGCGATGTGATTTTATAGACACAGTACAGAAGGTCATGTTTTGATATCCCTGGGACAGACAACTGGCCATGATGTGCAATTCAAGTTGAGTCACTAACTGCTAGCAGGTCTTTTAAGGTCATCAACATTCCCTCCACAACGCCTCCACATGGCCGAGTTAACGCCTTCTTAACCAGCAGCACAATCGGCCGAGCTTGACAGCATCAGTTATCTCCGTGATTGCTGTCAACGTTGAATGACATTTGCAAAAGCCATGCTGCCAGGGAGACAAGCCACCAGCAGCACAATCAGCCGAGCCTAACAGCGTCAGTTATCTCCGTGATTGCTGTCAACGTTGAATGACATTTGTGAAAGCCATGCTGCCATGGTGACAAGCCACCAGCAAATTCAACAGCTGCGAGTAATCTTGGCTCAGAAGTTTTCCACTGTGTCAGGCAGTCTTACACCGATAGAAACTCTGGGCTGCCCCTTACCAGCACCAGCCTAGGTTTTTACTATCAATTAGATTAAAATTTAAATTTTATTATTAAAATATTGCTGCAGAAAATGTCCATGGCAGTTTGTCATTAAGTTTATTTTTTATTTTTCATTATTTCCCAGTGTTTTAGCTCCTATCAAATCTTGCTGATTCATAGTCCTGGTATTAATACTTAATTTTATTTTCTATGAATGTTTCATTTTGAAGATAATTTAGAATAATGATATTAAACCCTCCAGTGCATGCATTGCGAACTGAGAGTCTGCATTTCCAAATAATAGTAATACACAAACAATACAATATAAAGATAAAGGTGATACATCTGCCGATCAACGTATTGAAGATGTTACTAATAAAGTAGCCAATTATAGAAATCTAGAGGAACCAGACTTAGAATCCTCCATTGGCTTAGCAGCAGAAGTGGGACATGCTCTGCTAGCAGAAAATAATAAACTTAAACATGAGTTACAGAATATGATCTTTGAGAACTCAAGGATAGCTCAAAAACTCTCAGAAATAAAAAACACTTCTAACTTCCAATTTGAAATGTAAATAGAAGAACTACAAAATGAAATAGAGCTTTACTGAAAAAAAACCAATATCCTAATACAATCTTTATCCGAAGCTGAGAAAGAGCTGGAAAAAGAAAAAACACTCAGAAGTGAATTGATAAATTTATCAGAAGAACAAGACAAAGAGATAATTTTCAAATTGAAAACTAACATTAAAATATTGGAAAATAAAATTCAAATATTGAAAAACCAAGAAACTGACATGTATAACAAAACCAAAGTATTACAAAAAACTAAAGATACAGACAAACAACCATGTGATAACTGTGTCATACTCGTAGACAAAGCCAAGAAAATGGTACAAAGTATAGGGATGCTGGAGGAAGATAATAAAATAATTGCAGCAAGTATAACAGCCTCAACTTCTAATTTAAGAGGTATGACCAAAGCTTCTAATAAAGACCTCGCTTGGATACAAAATCAAGATAAAAATGTGAATGTCAGTAGTCAAGCCAAGCACACTTCCCGGAGACAAGAAAGGAAATAGTCCACACTTCCTTAAACGGCAAGCAGAGAAAACACAGCAGTGTATCTAAAGGTACTAGTAGTGTGAAAAGGAATTTTTTCAGCGTTTCACTGCAAGTACAAAAGAATAAGAGCCGGCACAGTAAATGACAGATTAAAAAATCAATTCATAGGAATCAAAGAGATAAAAATGGTTAATGAACAAGTTCAAAAGAAGCTTCCTTACACTGCTCGGACCATGAGCAGAGGGCAAACATATGAAGATTTATATTCAGAGAATATTGACTATTAAAAAACACTGATAGACCAATACAAACAACAAGCTATATATAAGCCATAATTAAAAAACATGCCAATTATAGTTCATTCACCTGTACATTTTCATAATAAGAACAATAATAATACAGTTAAAGATGTTTTTTTAGGAGGAACCTTGAAAAGAAAAGTCTGCTACAAAAAAATGTATCTTCAATCAAGCTCGACAAAAAGTAAAAAGTATGTCACAGTCCTCCACCAAAATATAAGGGGACTGGGTTATCCAACAAACAGAGCAGTTATCTCACCTTCTAAATGAAACAGCCCCATCACTTTTAATTCTAATGGAACATGGACTTAACTCATCAGAACTGAGAAACACTAATATACCACTACTCACTACTAGCAGAGTACAGCAGGGAATGTTACAAATTAGGTCGAGTGGATATCTTCAAGCATGACTCAATTGAGATGAAAACAACAACAATAGACGTCTCGAACCTCTGCAGAGGGTTTATATGCGAAGCAGCACTGATCTCAGTAAAATGTAACAGCCATTTTTTTTATCTGTTGGGAATTTATAAAACACCTGATGAGTCACCAGAGTCCTCAATAGAAGCAATTTCTAACATTCTTGACTTAACACTTACTCAAACCAAATCAGTAGTTATGATGGGTGATATAAACATTGACGGGTTTAACAGAGACCTTATAGCCACTAGAATGCTTGAGGAAGAATTACTAATACATAACATAAGAAGACTCCTTTTTCCTGCAACTAGAATAACAAGCACGACTGCTACATCAATAGACTGCATATGTACCAACATAGAAGAGGAAAAACTCAAGTTCTCAGTTCTTGAAACCGGACTTTCTGATCACATTGCACAAACACTCACCTTAAATGACATGTCTGAAAGAAAGTTATCATTAATCTCTCAACGTATAAAAGAAACTACTCTCAACTAAATTAAAACAAAATAAAAGAAATACTGAAAAAGGAGGACTGCGATAATGTCTACAACTGCGGGGATGCTGACACCTCTTATGACACACACCAAAGAATAATCAGAGAAATCCTTGAAGAAACATGTCCCAAGAAGAAATAAAAACCAAAAATAACAGACAAGCTCACAATATTTCCTGACCAGATAGATGGACTAGATAGCAAACTCACAGTCCGCACACGTTACTCCATGCTCTGCAATCGTGAGGCCACTACAATGGTTTTTAGTCTCAATTCGTGAGCATGAACTGGTGTTACAGTTTACCTCGTGTGTACTGGAGGGTTAAAATAATCATCGTAAGAGTAAGTGCTATTTATTACAAATTGTTGATAATTATTTTCCTCAAACAATTTTCAACAATTCTGAGGAACAATGATTTGAGGAATGATCAGATTTTATTTGTAACTTGTTTAGTTAGTTTTTTTAACTATTTTCTTGGTTTTATCTTTATATTAAATATTGTTCATGTACTGTAAATAAAACCGTTTTTCATGTCTTCAAGACTGACCATGTAGTAAAATGTTTAATCTTTTGCTATATTGTATTTTAAGACTCTAGTGTGATTCTTTATCTTTATGGTTGTATTTTAAAGATTCAACTTTATCTAGTTGTGATGTGTTATCAATTAATAATTTTATATTAAATATTTTTTAATAACTGCTATTTTGTGTGAGACTTTTAGTAATTATTTCCTAAATTATGTTGAAAACAATATTTTACCCAAACTAGATAGGATTAAGACCATGATTGATGAAATTAATCAAGCCAATACTACCAACCATGTATGATTGATAATTATAATGTTTTTAAGTGAAAGCAAATAGATTAGAGGAAGTATTAAAAATAATTGATAAAATAGTTCGGGATTTTATGAAATACCAATAAGTTTGATAAAAACTTCTAAATTTCAATTGGTAAAACTAATAGTTTTTAATTAGCATAATACGTGTTGGTACATATACAGTACAAGTAAACGTCACACAACACAAATTTGTTACAATATAAGCACAAAATGTTCAAATATATTACAATACAAGTACAGAATGCACAAATATTATGGTAATCAATTTCGGTGAACCACGCTCACCTTCCTCAGACCAGAGGGATTCTTTTGTGAACCCCTCTGGTCTGAGGAAGGTGAGCGTAGTTCACCGAAATCTATCACCATAATATTCGTGCATTTTGTACTTGTATTGTAATATATTTGTGCATTTTGTGCTTATATTGTAACAAATTTGTGTTGTGTGACGTTTACTTGTACTGTAAAACTAATAGCTCATATTCATACTTTACTTCAGGCTTGTTTTTAAGTAAACTGAACATTTCTAAAGTAATACTGTACCGCTTTTTTAAAAAGGAGAAAAGACTGAAATTCAAAATTATAAGACTAGTATCCAAGCTTCCTACTATCTATAAAATCATTGAAAGAGCCTTTTGTGAGCAACTAGTCAATTTCTTAGAAAAAATAATCAATTTTGTGATTGTCAACATGGTTCTTCTAAGAGAAACAGAATTCATTGAATCTGTAATTAATTTATTGGATGAGAACAGAAAGGTAATGGAAATATTAATAATCTGAGCAAAGCCTTTGATTCTATTCTTCATTCATTTGTTTTGTTTCAACTATATAATTTAGGGGTAACGGGTTAATCATATGATTGGATTGAATTTTTATAAGTAAACGTAAGCAATTTATTAATTTATTCAATTTGTCAAAATATCTCATCAAGGTGGTAAAAGTTTCAGAAATAATTTTAAATCTTCAGTGAAAACAA
Source organism: Stictocephala bisonia (assembly GCA_035578905.1). Taxonomy (NCBI): domain Eukaryota; kingdom Metazoa; phylum Arthropoda; class Insecta; order Hemiptera; family Membracidae; genus Stictocephala; species Stictocephala bisonia. Next base: position 500,510 of record JAQJVL010000231.1, read on the forward strand.
TTAAATATTATGTCTCAGAAGGCTCCATTTTATTTGTTCTCTTTCAAAAGCATTTTCCAAAATTGTGCTTATAGAGTAAAATTTGTGTGTATGCTGATGATATAAATATGTATATTAATTTTTACATAGTCACCGACACAACTTTATGCATCCTTTAAGGCGAATAGAATAAGTTTTATTTTTTGAAAGATACAATATTGTACAAATATGTATATGCATAATATATGTTTTGAACATTAATATATACAACAATAAAATTTAAACACAGTACACAAGAAAATAAATTAGTGTTACATTATATAGTATAAACATATAGTACACTTAATACTTTTATCATTATTATTGCACAGATAAAATATGTTTTAAAATAATATAGAGAACTAATCTTTCAAAATATATAGGGCCTCATTAAGCAGAGCCTGTGTTGAGGTTCCTTCAAAATGTGAAAAAACATTAAAGCGCAAGACAATAGTTTGAAATTCATTTAAATCCCACCTATGAATACATGAGTGTGGATGACCTGTGTAGTCTGTTTACTAACTGAATTCAACTCTTCCTCAGAAAAGGTCATTTATTAATAGCCCAATATCCAGGGTAACTAAGGGACCTATCCCTTAAAGTATTTGGTACTATTTTAAATAGCATTATGTAAAAAATAGCCAACACCTCAGCTTTTCTGGCAAGTTTGTGTGTTGATATTAGACAGTTTGGCAGCCTGGCTCCATAAAACTGACAAATGTGATAAATTTGTTTTTTTGTACGTCACAGAAAAAGGCAGACTTAGTTGGGTGAGCCGCTGGCCGAGCGGTCTAAGGTGTCAGGACTTTGAGCTTGGGTTAGAGATAGTGCTGGTTCGAATCTGGCCTAGACTGAAAATATTTATCAGTATATCCACCTTCTACTGTACTGGTTCGCCCCCTTACTCGGTCTGAATAAGTTCTCACACAGATCAATAGTCTATGAGGAATGGGCAGAGTAAGGTTAAGAAGGAGGTTGGCCTCTCCTTTTACTAAAAAAAATAAAAATAAAACAATAAAGAAAAGTTAAATGAAAGAAAATGCCCCAATATATTTGGCCTGTTGGTCAATTGGAAAGCTTTCTTCATGATTAAGACATTGTTTTAGTAAATCATAATATACTTTAGAACTAGACAATTGTTTTTTTCTTTGAGCTCTTTTAGATGGCTTGGCCCTTTGGGAAGCTGACACTCATTTACATCCAGAACTTGAAAACTATTAGGACTACTTGGAGGAGTGGTATTAATTATAGGGAGTGCTTTAGCAGCATTTTTGTCATTTCCCCTACATCTCCTAGATCTTTCTTTAGTCTGACGGTTAACTTTACAAATTTCGTGAATTGTTAGGTTAGCAACATGTTATCATGTTCCCATGCAATTTTATTATTTATTTATTGTATTGTCTAACATAGTTCCCTTTTGCCTCCAACTGTTCCTCTATGAACTGTTTTCTACACACTTGCTGCCTGATTCTGTTATGTTCGCTTATTTCTTAAGGTGTCTTCTTTCTTTTTTTCTTAGGGACGTCCATTTTCTATAAAAAACACACACAAAAACTAAGAAATAAAATAATATGCTTACATGATTCCTACATTAAAATAATGAAATTCATTTTTTAAAGAGCTTTAGAGTCACAAACATATTAAAAACTCATATTTCATAGTAACTCATGCAAAGCCTCATCTAAAGAAGCGCCGGTCACATTAAATTTTACCGGCGTCACTGCGACCGGCGATACAAGGAAAAAGAAAAACAATACTCCTGTCTGGACGTAGATCAAAGCGTTCACCATGTTGTACACATAGAAACCTACCCTTGTTACTTATTACTAAAAAATAGATTGAATTACCTCAAATAACATAGTGGCACTTTGACATTTGTGATGGCTGCTTCATAATAAAACATAAAATGCAAATTTTCAACCGTAATTGAAATTTTTAACTTACCTGCAAGTATTGTGGATTCAAAAAACATGTAGCATTCGTTTCCTGTGTACTATTGCTCTTGACTGATGACGTACCTGCCCCTCTATCTCCCATCTGGTGGCTACAGTTTCAATTACCAACATTGCAACCGGCTATGACACGCACTGGCACAATGTTTTATGTGACATAACACCCAATTTAACTCATATTTTAATATGTTTATTCCAATCTGGGTTAAAGACATTATTCTGTAAAACACTTGACTATTAATTGTTCACATTTAGATAAATATAGGTTACTTTACTCCTTTTCGATAGACTTTGCTCGATGTAAGGTATTTGTTTTCATTTTGAGGGAATTATTAAAAACTATTAACACGTTTGGTATATTTAATTTTTGTAGTTACCCAACCTGTCTTTACGCTTAGACTATTCTTATGAAGTTGGCTCATCGTTGGTATGTTCAGCTAATACTATAAAATCCCATAGTTTTTCGTTATATTTTGACAAAACAAATTTCCACATATATTATGACTGATTCTTCATTTTCGAGTAAGTAATATTGTTTTCTTATTTTAGTTTGATCATTATTATGATATTTTTTAGAAATATTACATTACATTTGATAGATTATGCACATGCTTTTGTAGAGTGAGGTTAGATTATTACCAATAGTAGTATGAATAGTATAATGTAGTTCTAGTAATTTATTTTCCTGCAAAATTTTTGATTTCTCCTTCTCTGATCATGGCAGTATTTTGATTGACTTGGGAAAACTTTCTCAATTCTATATTCAAGATAATCAACTTAGAACTGTTAATCATTTGAAAATGGTCTTACTAAAAATCATACATAACACAATCTTAACATGGTATTAGCCTCATGACTGAGACATTATTATTTGTCAATATTGGACACCCTTAATGTGTCTGTATTTTTCAATAAATATTTTTCCATCATCAACATTGTTGTAATACACTTTCAAATCCCAAAATAAATTAAAAAAACATAAGCAAAAAAAAAAAACAAAACTGTTAATTCCAGATTTGGATAGTATGAAAGATAATCTGATTAATCTTAATATTATATGAAAAACAAGAAGATTAATCTTAAATTGAAACAAGAATTCTTGAGGCTGAAAAATAGACTACAGACAAGCTATCTTGGCTAGTGGTTGGTAGCGTAGTTGATTGAATCCCAGCTTCATTTGCTAAAGGTTCTCATTTTGATCTCAAACAGAGTAATGAGACATTTTGAAAGGGATCAGCTGATAATCACCCTGTGTTCATTTGTTATTGGGATATTAATTAATTAATGAAACTTTCTAAGAAGTGGTCGACTTTAGTTTGTAACAATAACTACATTCGCTCATCTACACTCATTCGAAATCTATATTTGCCCATATCTTGAAGATCGACATCTTAAGAATAAATAAATAAGCATACACGCAAAAAAAATTACATTAATATAAATATAAATAAATGCAAAGAAGCATGGCAAGTTATTAATAGCTAGAACTGAATTCCAACACCAAAAACAAATTATTACTAGTTCATACTCCTTCATCCATTCGTTTATCAAATCTGTACAACAATTTTTAAAAAACTTAGAATAACTATCTCCCACATCTCATGAGTGGTTAGAAAGAATCCAACATTAATTAACCGCTTCTGTTGACAACAATCACATTTATTGGCATTAAAAAGCAGTTAAGAACCTGAATAATTCAAACAGCATTGACACATAGGGTATGTCTAAACAGCATTGACACATAGGGTATGTCTAAAAAATGTTTAAATAAAATATTTCCTCATCTATTATTTCTCCTTTTTCATTTTGTTATAACTTCTGTTTAAAAGATATATTTCCTAGAAGAATTAAAAATGACCAGAGTATGCCCAGTTTTCAAAAAAGGACCTAAAATTTAACCAGAGAACTATTGACCCACTTGATCATACCAGCTTTAGCTAAATTACTAGAGCGCTAGTATACAAGCAAATCTGTAATTTTTTTTAGTAAAATAATTTAACATGATGCAGTTTTAACATCTGCTTTTCAAGCTTTGGATAGTCTTGTAAGAGATGTCTCTGGAGCATTTAAAATTAAAGGTTTTGCTCAGGCCACTTTGTGGGACCTGAGCAAGGCTTTCGACTATGTCAATATGAATGACATTATAACAAAGTTGAGATACTATGGTTTTGGCAGCATGCCGATTTCATTTATTAAATCTTATCTTTTCAATAGAAAACAAAAAAGTATATGTTGGTGAAAATTGGTCTAAGGAAGCAATTTTAAAGTTTGGTGTCCCAAAGGGATCCAAATTTGGTCCATTATTATTCTTATTTGTATTAATAACTTACCATCATCAGTTACAGTTACAACCATCATGTATTCTGATAATTCAACATTTTTTAATATTGGCAAAAACTTTAATGAATTGAATATTGTCACCTAAAATACCATTTCAGAAGCATCAAATTTATAGAACAATGTTTCATTTTAATGAATCAAAAACTCAAAATATTTTATTTGGATTAAGATCTGATGACCACCACACCTCTCATCTTGATTCAGAAAAGTGTAAAATTCTTGATTTTTTTGTAGACAAACATTAAAAACTGGGAGTCACGTGTGAATTATGTTTCTAATAGGTTGTCTAGAGTGATTTATCTCCTTAGGCTTCTCACTTGTTATGTCCATATAAATTATGTAAATACTGCCTATTTTGAATTTTTTCAATCTGTTCTCAGATAGTATTTGGTTAGAACACTGTAAGTAAACTCCCTTTTAAAAATCTTAAAATTCAATTAAGATTGTCAACAATTTGTAAATATACAGAAACATTTTTTGATAGTAGTTTTGAATGTGTAAGAAAAGCTGAATCCAAACAAAACTGTAAAATATTTTTAAAAACTGGTTAAAGAATTTATAAAATAACTTAAATCAGTTTTAAGTGTATTCATGATAAATATTACAATTTTGTACATCTATATTCAAGATATTTCTTAAAAAGTACAACATTCAAATATTTCTTGAAATTCAACTTGTAAACCATTTAAGTGTATTCTCTGACAAATTTCTCATTTGCGTGTCCCATTAACGACCCAGTATAATTTATGACCTCTTAGAACAACATTTTCTACAGATCAGAAATTCATCAATCGACTCTATGTCATCCCTGCTGCAAATGGAGGGCATATTGAACTTTTAAGATACATTTTCGTTCCCTTCATTCTTTTGTAAGTATTTTAATGTTAAAAATGTTTGGGTAAAGCCCTTGTTTCTAGTATATATGTCTTTTTAAAATCAGGTAATTATCTTTTAAACAGCCATTTGTATATAATTTTGTAAGCATAAAAGTAAATGTAAAGTGTTTAATTAGTAAATAGTGACACAACAACCCAAATAAATATCAATGGGTCGTTATTTAACAATTTTTACAAACAATCCTAATGGACTTAAATGGAAAGAGGTTAACAACTTATTGGTTGTTAAGGGTATGTAAGGGATTATACTTATTGGTTAATTATATGTAAAAAATAAGTCAGTATGTATAACTAACTAGAGAAAAAAACACTAAATACGTCTTCCAAAATATTTACTAAGCCTTTTTTTTGGTATCTAACATTGTCTTTCCATCAGGAAGGCGGAATGCTGCATATTTCCTAGGTTTATTGTAGTGAGCTGGTTTTTCAGCAGTTCCATGCAGGGTCAGGGTGAACTCAGAGATGTAACCACTAGCTCCCCGCAATCCAGGCAGGGTCTGTTTACACAAATATGCATACATTAATTTATTATTGTTAGTAGTGTACATAACAGTCCCATGTAGGGTCAGGGTGAACTCTGGTATGTAATCACTAGCTCCTCCCAGGCCAATCAGTGTCTAGTTACACAATATCTTATACATTACTTACACAATATTGTTAGTAGTTTACATAACAGTCCCATGTAGGGTCAAGGTGAACTCGAGTATGTAACCACTCCCAGGCCAGTCAGCCTTGTTACACAATATGGACACATTACTTACACAATATTGTTAATAGTTTACATAATAGTACCATGTAGGGTCAAGGTGGACTACGGTATGTAACCACTAGCTCCTCCCAGGCCACTCAGTGCCTTGTAACACAATATTGGACACATTACTTACACAATATTGTTAGTAGTTTACATAATAGTCCCATGTAGGGTCAAGGTGAACTCCGGTATGTAATCACTAGCTCCTCCCAGGCCAGTCAGTGCCTTGTAACACAATATTGGACACATTACTTACACAATATTGTTAGTAGTTTACATAACCGTCCCATGTAGGGTCAGGGTGAACTCTGGTATGTAACCACTAGCTCCTTCCAGGCCAGTCAGTGCCTTGTAACACAATATTGGACACATTACTTACACAATATTGTTAATAGTTTACATAATAGTACCATGTAGGGTCAAGGTGAACTCCGGTATGTAACCACTAGCTCCTCCCAGGCCAATCAGTGTCTAGTTACACAATATCGTGCACATTACTTGCACAGTATTGTTAATAGTTTACATAATAGTACCATGTAGGGTCAAGGTGAACTCCAGTATGTAACCACTCCCAGGCCAGTCAGTGCCTTATTACACAATATTGGACACATTACTTACACAATATTGTTAGTAGTTTACATAATAGTCCCATGTAGGGTCAAGGTGAATTCCGGTATGTAACCACTAGCTCCTCCCAGGCCAGTCAGTGCCTTGTAACACAATATTGGACACTTTACTTACACAATATTGTTAGTAGTTTACATAATAGTCCCATGTAGAGTCAAGGTGAACTCCAGTATGTAACCACTCCCAGGCCAGTCAGTGCCTTGTAACACAATATTGGACACATTACTTACACAATATTGTTAGTAGTTTACATAATAGTCCCATGTAGAGTCAAGATGAACTCCAGTATGTAACCACTCCCAGGCCAGTCAGTGCCTTGTAACACAATATTGGACACATTACTTGCACAGTATTGTTAAGAGTTTTCCATACCATATTTGAAAGTCGCAGTTGAACCCAGCGCTCCAAAACTAGTGGCGTCTAGGTGAACTAAAAGAACTGTATCCGCTGTTTCGTGTGCCGCCTACCAAAAGTAGTTCTCCTGCCCGTGTTTGAACTGTCGATATAGGCTGTACGTGACAAGGCCAGGAACATCTCTCGGTCTCTCTTACTCTTTGGGGATGGCCCAGCTATAAGGGTCAGTATATGAGGCCTATTGTATACTAGACCGACCTAGCCCAGTGCTGTCCTTCTAGGACGGCCATCCAATATCGCCCAGTGTGCAAGGATCTTAATAAGATTTGCCAACTCCATGTCCCAAAGCCATCTTTTTGTATGCTTATGTGGCAAAAGCAACAAGTGGAACAGATGTAAAGCCTGCTACCTTCTAACTCACATTGTTGATGTATAATATTAACTATTAGCCATATTACAAACGAATATTACAATAATAATTAATATTTGATACTTGTTCAAGATAAATGTTTGAGTAGACCAATGTTTTCATAAAAGAGCCCCCTCTTCACTCCTCACCAATGTCCAGCTGTTACTGGCCGCGAGCACAGACTAATTAATTGTTCAGTCAGTAAGCAATGGCCAGTGAATGGGGCATTTTCCATTAGCTGCTATGTAACTAGAGAATACATCCAGCTGTGAGACCTGATCCAAACTGATATTGATTGCCTGATAATACTATTTATCGTTTTAGAATATGTATTTACTTTTCTTTTTTTAATATTTTAGTTTGTTAGTTTGAGTATATATTTGTTCATTTCTATATTAAGATTATTTATAAATGTATGTATTTGTAGAGTTTTTTCATATATTTGTCATTTTGTATAAATATTTTAATTTCGCCTTCTTTCAAAAGTGTCTAATAACTGAATTATGTTAGTTAATTTTACAACACCTAGAGATAGCAGATGATCTTTATTTTGAAACTTGATCAATTGGACATTAAATGCTTAATTCTCAGTGACCATAATTGATTATCCTGTTTTATTAATCTGTAAAATACTCAAATAAAAAATACACATTGTATTCAAATACCAGTTATTTTTCTACAACTACTAACCTGGCTACTTAAATTTCAATATTTAATATTAGTAACAAATTGTTAGCAACATAATTTTTGAGTAATTTACTGTCAAACAAGTAAAAAATAAATAATTTAACTATACTTTCTCTGCTTGTTTCATTATAGTTGAGTTTTCAATATAAATAAGTCAATATGAAATACTATAAATATATATGTTTGAGTTATACTTACATGAGCTTTCACTTCCAAATTCCAAGTGCCTTTTGGGTCCTCTCCCCAATTGTGTACAGATTTAATGGAATATCCAAGTAAACCAGAATTGCTATTGTCATTCATCCGAGTTTCCAAAATATCAGTTTCAGTTCCTTAATTAACATAACAATAAGCATTATATATGTCTTGAATGCTATTAAAATGTTACCATTGCATTACATTTAGATTCAAAGTGCATACATAATTATTTGTGAACAAAAATAAAAAAATTTAGTTTAAAGAACAAGTTTATTTTGAATCTAAAGAGCTAATCAAATTGAGTAAATTTTCGCTATATTTTAGAATAATATCATAATTTAATTTACTTAAAATATTTTTTTTAGTTTTTATACTCTTCTATTAAAGAGCAGAATAAAAATACGGCAAATGTAACGTGCTCTCTATGAAAGACTTTTTTTAAATATAAAGAAAGATATGAAAATGTAAACTTGTAAAAAACTATTTCTTAAATGAAACCTATATATAAGAAAGGTCTACCTGAGACATTTTAAACTATAGGCTTGTTTCAATCTGAAGTAACATATCTAAAATATTTTAAAGAGTGATTAATCTTAGACTGGTTAAATTCTTAGAAGTATATTGTTAAAACCCATACTAGGTTAAATTTTTAGAATCCATAAATATGATAATCTTTAATGAACAAGATGGATTCTGTAAAAATAGAAACCCAGGATTGGGACTTTCTTCATTAGTTGATAAGTCAGCTGCTTGGGCTTTCTGTGACCTGTCTTAAGTATTTTGATTAATTGTGTTAATCATTAGTTACTGATACAAAAATGGAAACTTTAAGTAAAAGAAACAAACCCTTGTCACTTATAAAATCGTATTTATTTAATAGACATAAAAAACTGTCTTAAATAATAATTCATTTATATATAAACCAAAATTCAACCAAATTTGAGTTGGGGTGCCTCAAGGTTAGTCCTTGGGCCTAACTTTTTTACAAGTTACATAAATAATCTTCCTTCTAAAATACCAAGACGATTTACACTTTTTCAGATAACGCGAAAATATGCAAAGACTCTTCTAACCTTTGACATGACAAAAATATGCAAAAATTCTTCTAATATTATCAGAATTAGAAGAACGGTTAAAAAAAATGTACTTTTATATTAAATCAAGTCATAACCAACATTATACAGTTTATTGCAAAAAATATAGCTCATAGGGAAATCAGCAATCCTAACTAAAAAACATTGTGAATGTTCACAAACTTGAGAGTTCAGATTAATAGAACCTAAATTGGAAAAACCATATAGAATTCCTAGTTAACAAACTAAGTACCTATAGATTTGCTATTAAAGTTTTGACAAATTCAATGTCTAAATAAACAAGTAGAGTTGTGTATTATGCGTAAATATACAATCAACCCTTAAATATGGTATTGTAGTGTGGGACTTATCCCCTTATTTTGGGAAAGTTTAAAAGCTCACAGAATGTTCTTGTGTTATTGAAAAGGGTGGTTTTATACACAGTTATAAATGACTCTTTATTGACTTCTTATTGAGAAGAAGGATAAGAAAAGTATGGGTCACAAAAGAAATTATAGCTAAAATGAAGTAAAGAAGGAAGTAGACAAACATAAGATCAAAGGAGAATACCAGCAGAGAAACTGAAGGCTGATAGTAGTGAGGGGGGATAGTAGTGTTTTTTCAATAAAATTTATACTAATGGAAAATGGTCTTAAGATTTCATTATAACTATAATTATATCAATCCCAAAGAATAAAAACATAAAAAAGTACGAAGAACACAGAACAATTAGTTTAATATCACATTGTGCCAAAGAATTACTAAAAACAATAAATATAAGATTGTATGCTAGATATTTTATATGTCATCTGGCTCTTAAAGCCTGTCACAAACTGATCACATTAAAAAATATATCAATAAATAATGTCTAAATAAAATTTAAAGTTCAAAGAAATTGTGTCTTAGTGTTAAAATATCAATCTCCAGTCACAAAGCTATATCCAGGTTTTGTTACCATTCAACACCTGCTTCTCTGATTGAATTAAGACCAGCTAATCCCCTCTGAAAAGTATTGGGGCACTTATTAAGTAAGTGATCCATAGTTTGAACTTTGAGTCTGCAATGACACGACTGATCATTTGTTCTCCATTTGTATTTTCAGTTCATTCCATATGAGGAAGGTTCATTCCACTGATGATGGCCATAGGGTCTGATACCAGAAACTTTTTTCAACTGGGGGGGGGGATGATACTGTTTGCGTCCACAGCAATCCTTAAGCTGTATGTGATCCCTCGGTGGTGCTAAACGAACAACAATTTTGGTAGCTAAATTGTCATTTGTGTGATCTCCCAGCTATGCCAGCTGGATGGAAGATTAAACGGATATATAACAGAAAAACAAGAAAAAAAAGGATTTAGGAAAGGACTGGAAACATAATGTGCAATATGACTATTGAGAGTGATTAGGGAGAGGTATACAGAAAAAGGTAAGAAACTATTGTAGTATTTATTGATCTGGAGAAAGTTTTCAACAGAGTGGAATGGAAAGAGTGAAGACTGATAAAGAACCTGTATTTAAATCAGAAGGCCAAAGTTAAAATTAAGGATGAAACTTCAGATGAAATTGAATTGGGAAGAAGTGATAGACAGGGATGCAGCTTGTCACCAACAGTGTTTAATATATTCATAGAAAAAATAATTGGAGAGTTAACATAGGTGAAATAAGAGTGGAACGTATTAGATTTGCAGATGACATGACAGTGTTGGCAGAAATGAAGAAGAATTAAGGAAAATGGTAAAAGACTCTCTCAACACATGTAAAAGATAAGGCAGCAAAAAAAGATTAATAAATAAAAAGCATGGTTTTAGGGTGAGAGAAGGAGATAACTCAGATAACTATGAAGGAAGAAGTAATAAAACAGGTAGAGCAATTCAGTAGTTGGATCAGATGAGATGAAAAACACAAAAAGAAGTAAAAACAATAATTACAATGGCAAAGGAAGGTTTCATTAAAAGAGGAGATTATTATGAGACCCACTGGAAAAAGATCTAAGAAAGAAAGTAATGACATTATAAAAAGTTGTTATTTTAGATATAAATCTGAAGTGTGTTGCTTTACAGAGCGGAAACATAGACACTAAGAAAAGAAGATTAGAAGCAATGAAAATGTGCTATGGAAGGAGGTGGAAGGTGTAATAATGGAAGATAAGATGAATAATGAGGCAGTATTGAGAAAAGTATTGAGATAGGAGAGGCAAATAGTTAAAGAAATAAGAAGAAGAAAATATGCTGATTAGGTCATACATTGAGAAAAGAGTGTTTACTGAGGAAAGTTATTGAAAGAATGGTGGAGGTAAGAAGAAAGAGGAAGAAGATGATACCAATTGATGGACGATATAAAGAATGGGAAAGGATACTGTGACATAAAGGAGCTGGTGCAAGACAGAGGAACATGGAAACCATGAAAACCGGCCAGGAGTCAGAACCTATGATTAATTTTCCCTTCAAACATTAACCTCTGATTGTGACTTCGACCATTCAACTTGTCACCATGTATGACTGATGACGTTCTGGTACTCATGTTTGTACCTTAGGATAAATGGCCCAATATTCTAAAACATCTAGAATTAGAATATCTTAAGAATATAACCATTGAGTTCAGAAAAAGAATTATATTAATTTATATTTAAAGAGTATCTTTAATTTTCTTCTTTTCACTCTACATAAAGTAATTATCTATTTCACCGTCTAATTTGTGTACTTAACTGCCATTGATAATTGCTTTTTTAACTATAGCAACACTTACCTGCAGGAGAAGTGATTTTTATGGAGATAGCACCTCTGTAAGGGTACACAACTCTTGGAGCCAGATCAATCGCCTCCAAATAGGAAACAGATTCAGTTTCTGAGTTTTGGCATGCTTCTATTTTAAACGGTATTTTTGCATTCTTCAATAAGCCAATTGTCAAAGGTTTTCTATAACAATGCAGATTTTATGTAATTGTGATCCTTTTTAAAAATATACCCTGCATATCTTCATCTTCCCAGACACATTAGGAAGTGTATGGGTGTAATAACCCATTCTACTAATCCACACATGTAAAATAATGATAGCCCTCCCACCCATCCATACATGAACGGTAGATGCCCTCCATCACCTCCTTGTTATCGCTACAGTATGTGAGGGGTTATCACCACCCTACGTGTGAGAGTAGACGGGAGGGTGATGATCAATGTAATAAGCTAATTTAGAAACTCCATGTTCAAAAATTCAATCCTAAAAGAATACAAAAATTTTTAACTTTAAGCTACTTACCCACCCTGATATTTAGGGACGTTAGTTATGACCCTTCCACCCGTCCATACATCTATAATGAACCTCCCACCCAACCATATACTTATGTTGGTTATGTACTCTAAACCACTATACGTACTCGTATCTACACCCACAACAATAATCCCTGCACGTTGAATTCAGCAAAGGTTTTTGAGATTATTTACCACTGGTGAACACTGTGTGCTGGTAATTCCCCTCAATAATTGTAATGGGTGAGCAGATGGTTTAATCAATACTTCTGTACATCAGTATATGCATGGATGGTCAGATGGATCAAACAATACCTCTGTACATTTATGGGTGAGCTAATACCATCATACGTGTATGGGTGGGTTGATTATATTCTTCTTATAAGCCAGGAATATATTTATCATCAAAAAGCAAAAGAACATAATCTTATCTGCAGTTTAATTTAAGAATTAAAATATTTATTTTAATATATTGAGGATTTTAACAGTTACAGTGCTGGGTTCCCATATTTTTACGGAGTGGCAAAACTTCTGAAGAATGCAGATTTTGTAACTGTATTGGATAAAGTTTCAATGTTATTAAATCACATAGTCACTATTAATACAAAATATGATGCCCTATATAGTGCATCTTACTAACATCTCTAGAGACCATATGGTCTCTAGAGATGTTAGTAAGATGTTTCACCGTCCGAACGTGTACATCATACTCAAGGTTCCTACACAACAGGTTGCCTCAATCTCATATGGTCTATATATACTAAGTTGTGACGTCAGAGTGAGACCTCCAACCACAGAGTAAGTGTATTACTTACTCTGTGCCTCCAACACAGCATGCTGAACAATTAAAACTACATACTAAAAACCGTTACTGTATTGCTTTCAAGATTAATTTATAATTATTTAAATTTCTGGTATTTTAATATTAATTTAAAACAGCAAATTATCTTTTTTCATGTTTTGCTGAGTTATGCAAACTTAGTAACTACTAAATACTGTCAATATTAAAGCCAATCATAGTTATATGAATTCACAATATAAAACAAAACCATATTAAAAATTAAAGAGAGCAGATTAAAATGTCATCGAGAGTACAAATATTAGATGTTTTATATTTTTGCGGTTTATTTTTTTTTCCAGTAGTGAAGGTAGTAAAAACATAGCTGAGGCCTTCCTATAACATAATGCTACTTGCACGATATGGATGCCTACTTGTATGAGGCAACCTCTTGCATAGGAACCTTGCATTATATTCTTGTTCTCTATGTTCCATGACTTTGATTTGGTAAGTGCACTGGCTCCATTTCACGTGGACCATCACCATCCATTGTGTATATAAGGGTGGGTGGGGCAATCTTAACGATTACATTGTGATATTAAAATATTACTTATTAGTGTTATAATATATTTAGTGTTAATTAATATTACGTAATATTGTAAAAAGGGCCTTAAATAGTATTTAATAAGTATTTAGTTTAGTCAATTAGCCTCAGTAACATTTTTTTCCTAAAAAGATTCCTATTAAAAACCTGTTACTATATAAATAGGACAAATTAAGCAATTTTTTTATTTTATATTATTAAAAACAATAGTAAAGCGGGAATCAAAACTTTTTATAATTTTTATATCTTGTAGGGGTTTTAATCTAGGATTTTTCAAAAAGTACCGAATGTTAAAGTTAAGGTAAGAAGAAATTGAATACAAACCAAACAAATAAATAAAATGTGTTTAAAGTCACAGTATTTACACTATAATCAATCTAAAACATTTTTTGCAAGTAAATTATTTACAACTACAGTATAATATTATCATATGTTAATTGATGTTTAAAATTAAACTAAATAAAAACAAACTCACTCCAAAGTAATAGTTATGATGCAAGTGTGTTTTTCTGCAACATTCTTCCATGTCTTGGCCATAGTAACCATGTTCTCCGCATTTAGCAAGCCAAAGCCAAAGTCATTACTGACCCAGAACCCTCTGCCATTCTTGTACCAAGAATATGGATTGTCTGCTAGCGGTGCCACCTCTGAAGTCATTGCTATTAGGTGCATGACATCTCGGTAGGTGAGTTCTGGACTGTAAAAGTTAGTAGAATCAACTGTTTTTTGAGATGACAATCCTATTAAAATATAAAATCCAGATATAGGAAAAACATAAGAAAAGAAAAATATATTTACATCCAAGAAAAAATTAAAAATTCAAAAAATGTTAACAAATCAATGTGGAATGTTATCAAAAAAGTTTTAAAAAAACCATTAAAACAAGATAATTTTGAAAAGCAAATAAAAAACCCTAACATATCTGAGCAATATATGTTAGGAGTTATAACAAAAAATCCAACTGAAATAGCAGATACATTTAATGAATATTTCACAAATAATAGTACTGTATGTCAATTCAAAATATTGACAACTATAATAAGAATATAAATCAATGTAAATCACTATATTTCTACCCAGTAACTAATTAAGAAATTGAAAATATAATTTATATATTAAAAATATTAATGAAAATCTAACGGAAGTCAGCACGGCCGTTCTATCTGGCCGATTTCATTCATTTGGTTTTAAATGAAAGGTATTTGTTTACAGATTAGCCATCAAGTATTAAAAGTTACTTAGCTTAGGTATTTTTAACGTTTTACTCAACAATATTTTCCTCCTATACGTTTCTTATGGGGATCTGAAACGTACCATTACAATTTCTTTTTCAGTTTTTCCAGTGTTAATGAACCTACATACTTCATTTTTATTTAAGAACACTCAGTGAAAATGTGCGCTTTTTTTTGAGCTACTGATCACTCAAATTGATTAAGGTCAAGGAAACTTAACATTAGACGTGGACATTCAACCTAAATTTTGGTTTTTTTTAAAAGGATTTTTCATATCGTGAATAAACAAGACATTGTTAGCTGTGCATTAGGCGTCTCAAGAGAGGTTTGTTTACTTTCTGATTATTTTAACCTGTTTTTTTCTCTATAAGCCATTTATTCATGTAAGTTTAATGTAGCTGTTGGTCTCGCCACTTTATACATTTCTTTAGTTACTTTACATATGTTGTGAGAAGTTTGTACTTTGAATTATGGGTCTGGGAAGGAAAACAAAAGACGGTCGCAGGAATAGTGAAAAATGGAAATTATTGGAGAGTGTAGAATCTAATTTGATGACATTTGGTCCTTTAACCACAAGAAAAAGACAAGACTCTGATGATGCTAATTTGATGATATCTGATCCTTCTTACTCTAAAAGAAGATGACTGATACCTCCACCAGCTAATCCTAATTTAATGACGTATAGTTCTTCAACAATCAAAAATGTTGAAGTGATTCCAACTTTTTATTTCGAAGTGTTGAATTAATAAATTAAAAACTTTATTATAAAAGTGTTGAAGGTGATGGTAACTGTTTATTTCGTGCAATCTGTCACTGGTTATTTGGAACTGAAGATACACAACAAGAGGTTTGTTTTACTGCTATTAACCTTGCTAAGAAGTGGCGTCAATTTAAAATTTTTATTATTGGATATGAAACATATGGGAAAAGTATTAAAAATGCTACTGATTAATTATAAGCGTGCAATGAGTGACAAATGGTATGCAAGACATACTGAACTTCAGAGTGTGAGTGAACTATTTCCAAATTGTTTGTTTAGAGTTTATAAGGAAAATTGTGACATAATTGCTAATTATAGTTCTGGAGGGACTATTCATGACTTGCTATTCTCTGGAAACTTAGATAATGGGTATTATAGTATCCTGAAGGATAGTTCTAGAAAACCTATGAGGAAAACACTTGATTTAAGTTCTATAGTGGTTGATCCTAACATTAAGAGGACTAAAGGCAAGGCCACTATGACTGGCTGCCGTAAGGCAAAGGCCAAAGCCCAAAAAGATCAAGAGAGCAGATTGTTCATATGATTATCTTTGTAGGAGTAGTAAGAAGTTAAGCTTTGTTTCAAGATGTGCGGTTTCTGGTGCTACTCCAGATGTCAGTCCTTACTCTGTAGGTGGTCTTGAGTTTGTCAGCAGTGCTCAACTTTGTATTTAAAACCTGAGAAGATAGTTCACTCTCTATTGCTATGATGGAAAAATCAAACTCCCACCTTCTTTTGATTTGATTTGATTTGATTCTACTAGACTTGAAGAAATGAAAAAGTTGTTCTCTGGTAGAAATGAAAGATCCAAAAATGTCAAGACAACATTCACCAATACAATAATTCAATGTCATTTGTTTCATTTGGTGTAAAAGTTGATTTACCACCTAACTATGGTCCTTATTCCTTTAGAATCCATGGAATGGTTCATCACCAAATTTCTCCATTATATCTTGATGATTCCCAAAGTACTTCATATGGTCAGTTATATATTCTTGATTTTGTCAAAGGTAATGAAATGAAAATGTCACATGATGCTTAACAAAGGTTTGACCAAACAGACACTTACCAACTAGAGTGATCTGCTTAGTAAATTCAATCCTTATGTCCGTTCAGACAAAACCATGCATCACAAACTTGAATAGGAAAAAGCCCTTGCACTTAAAAAAACTGTTCACCAATACATTTTGTTATGCGATTGTACCATGAACCATCTGGAGATCAGTGACAATATAATGATCCTACTACTTCTGAAATTGCTGCAGTGTTTCAAACAGTTGATGGAGCACCTTCTTCTCATAGACATACAGTGAACTCTCAATTATCAGGGAGCGGGATATTTGCGGGAAGGCATGAAAAATTTTTGTTTTTGTAGATTTTTATTAACATATGTACATCCCTTGACAATAAATGACAAATTAAAATAGATTTACCTAGTTTAACAAACTCACGTACAAATCTATACAATCAATCATATTAACAATGTTCATCTTAGGGTACATGCTACCTAGCACTGACTGTACGTTTACTAGTCACAGGGTGGCAATAAGTTGCAGACAATTGTGTTGTCGACGTGTGGCATGACACGTAGAGATGGTCACGAAGCGGTTATTTTGCAACGCTTGTGGGAAAACCTCAGTTGCAACTAAAATTTGGTTTTGGTTGTCAAATCAAACTGGAACTGAGATGACTTCTGTTGTATGCGTACGCATGTTAGGCAACCACAGTGAAGCATTGCGGACTCCAACGGTTGTGGAAAAACCCCAGTTGCAACTGAAACTTAGATTTGGTTGTCAACTTACAACTGGAACTGAAACGACTTCTGCCATAAGCTCGCGCACGCGTATGTGTGGCAATGGTAGCGTAGAGTTGTGACCGGGAAGTTGGATTGAAGCTGCACCTTATAACGTTGTTGTACACGGTTGCAACTACAACTGATTGTAGTTCAATGTTTCTTAGCTTAATGGTAGCACTAAACAACAAAAACTGTCAGAAAGCGCATTTGCGTATCTGTCTTCTTTCTGCACCTGTCAGCTCTGCTGTATTCAGTAATAACGGTCTGCTCTGTTAACGTTATTTGTCATTGCGTTAAAATGAAGTATAATTACTAGTACTTATGTAGTGTTCATTTAATTTCTATACACCTATTAAGATATTGATCGCTTAACATATTGTAATAAAAACATAACATAACAATAAATAATTTAATTTATATCAAGACTTATGAAATTAAAAAATTCTGTTTGTATTGATAACACAGCCAGCATCGTTAAAAGTAATGTTAAATAAATATCCCAATAATAATTATGTAACGACAACGTTACAAATACCACGGTTTAACCTTAGCTACCTTTCTTATTCTGAGTTTTTCTCTCCCGTTCTTTACGATTTGCTGATTATCCGTGAATCACATTATCCGTGACCTATTCCGGATTTGATTGTATTGTATTGATTGATTGTATTGATTGTATTGTGTACTGTTTATGAAAGAGCAGGTTCTTTACAAAACACCTATCTACTATGCTTTGATTTGGCCATGTGGTGAAACTGGTTGGCATATAGATAGTCAATTCCAGTTGTGCGTCAAACCAAAATAATACGAAAAACCGTTGCTATGTGAGAATACGTTTTATATAGAAGTTCACCAATAAAATGGTCCTGCAGGTGACTTCAATTCATTAATAAATGCTGTAAAACTTACTCAGCAACTTTTTGTGGACTGTATTGAAGGAAATGGACTGAAGTACATCCAAAGGGAACAAACTAAAATGTGTGTAGAAACATACATAGGCTTAACATGTTTTACATGTGAGGGCTGAGCATGAAAAGTTAGGACTAGGTCGGACTGTAGTTCTGCCTTCATCTTTTATTGGGAGCCCAAGAAATATGATACAGAATTACCAAGATGCTATGGTATTAGAGAGAAAGGTTGGAAAGCCAAACTTCTTCGTAACATTTACTTGCAATCCTAAATGGTCTGAAATAACTGATAGTATTCATTCTTGGGAGACATCAAATAATAGGCCAGACATTGTGGTAAAAGTTTTTCATGCTAAAGTGCAAGGATTAATACAATTAATTTGTAAAAGTGGAAATCTTTGGAGCAGTAAAGGCATTTTTGTACACTGTGGAATTCCAAAAACTTGTACTGCCCCACATTTATGTGCTTTTAACATTAGAAGATAATTTCAAGTTTAGGGACCCAGAGGACACTGACACAGTTGTATCTGCTGAAATTCCCTACCTTTCACATAAAGAACTCTATGAATTAGTAAAAACTCATATGGTACATGGACCCTGTGGTCACCTCAATCCTTCCTGTGTTTACTTGCTAGATGGTAAATGTAAGAAAGATTTTCCAAAATCTTTCATTGATGAAACAAAAGAAAATGTAAATATCTATATCCACTTTATAGGCAAAGAGATAATGGCACGGCCATAACTAAACTGATTCTCAAAACTTTTATTTAAAAAATGATGCTCCTAAGGAAGCATTAATCGAAGTAGAACCCCCCCCCCCCCCAATTATTAATTACAATATGGAGTAACGCTGCGGAGCAGCATGGGTCTACTAGTAGGAGAATTACAAAATTCCTTGTTTTGTGGTATTGATGAAATCTCTTCTAAAATATTTATATATAAAGAAATGTCCTATCTATTAGTTAATATAACTAACTCATCTTTAGAATGTTATCTCCTTACAGTTTAAAAATTTCAATAATAAAACCGATATTTAAAAATAGAAATAAAAGACTGTAATAACTATAAACCTATATCTATTTTACCGACAATTAGCAACATTTTTGAGAGAGTAATATTAACTCGAATAAGTTCCTTTTTTGAAACAAACCAAATAATATCAGAAAACCAATTTGTATTCCAAAAAATTTTTTTAAATCAACAATCGATGCAATATGTCAAATAACAAACAATTTAGTAAATTCTATTCACAAAAATCATAAAACATTATTATTTATGGATCTTAAAAAAGTTTTTGATATGGTACCCATGTGATCGACTGTTATGACTGTTATAAAATTGGAAAAGTCTAGAATTAGAGGAACAGCTTTAGATTGATTTAGATTATACTTGAGTAACAGATTCTAAACTTTGCAAATTCCATACATTAATCAATATGGCTGCTTGCAAAATCAAAACTCATATCTGGTGTTTCACAAAGATCAATTTTAGGGCCTGCATTATTTACATTTTATATAAATGATATAATAACAACAACATTCAACTCTAAAAGTTGCCTATATGTAGATGATACAAATCTACTTATTTCTAAAAAATCCATAGACGAATTGGAACTTACAACTTATATTTATTTGAAAACTTTAGAACACTGATGTAAAGAAAACGGTAAAGAATACTACGAATATATTTTATGGATCCATCACATCCAAAAAGAAAAGAAAAACCTATAAATCTAGAACTATTTATAAATAGAAGCAAAATTGAATTTACTAATACAACAATTTTATTGGGAATTATTCTGGATAAACACCTAAATTTTGAAGGTCACGTGCAAAAAAATATCAAAAAGTTTATTTATCTTAAGGAGACTATCTACTTATACAAATTTAAAAACTCTTTTACTAAATATTATGGAATAGTTATCCTAATTTGAAATTCACTGTCGAGATTTGGGGGAACTCCAAACGTTCAAAAAGATTATTCAAATTACAAACAGCAATTAGGATAATATTTCGAATGCCTGAAAAATCTTCATGTAGAGAAATTTTCAAGAAACATTGTATTTAACTTTTCCATATATATATATATATATACACACACAGGGTGTCCCTGAACTCTCTGAGGATCTTTTTAGTTATTGATTGTGGGTCAAACAAGACACAATATCCTATTTAAAAATTCCAAATCACCTCCGGTACCCGTACAGCCGCCATTTTGTATTTTTTACTAATTATTTTTAAAATTATTTAATCTATAAAGTTCAAATTTGGTATACACATTAATAAACCCATTTTCTTACTGAAATAAAAATTTTTTTAAAAAAAATTTTCAAAATGGCAGTACTTTGAAAATTTTGATCCTTAATAACTTTTAAAAGGTTAGGAATACAACAAAATTACAAAAATACCTTTTTATAGCAAATTTTATTTTCAATCAAAAAAATTAACTTTGTATAAAATCGGGTGACAAACAACCAAGTCTTGAGTATTTTTGTATGCAATCGTTTATGCATAAATGCTTACAGCCATCGTATCGTGCCGCACGAGTCAATCACAACAATACATCAGGGATCTATTCTGATTACTTTTATCCAAAACACTACAATCAATTGATTTGTGACTTTATTGTAATGAAAATGTCCCTTGCAGGAACAGTAAAAAAGTTGCATGTGATTTTCGTTGTTATTAAATTAAAAATTAATTTTAATTAAAACTAGAATTTTTGTAAAATTTATTTGTGATGGAAAGAAGGTTGTAGACATAAAACAAGTAATATTAAAAAGGCATTATACTATACATTACAAACGATGCTTAAAATTTTGTCCTTTCATTTGATTGGAAAGGAAAAAACGATTGCAAAGTGAATGACAGCAGCAAATTCATTTTTTTCTTGAATAATTCTAGCACCTTCAACAATTCTACCAACCTAGAATTTACAAAAAAATCTGGTTTCTAGGGCAGTACTTAAGGTGTTAAAATTAATTATCAATTTAATAACAACAAAATCATCTGCAACTTTTTTCCGGTTGCTGCTAGAGGCACTTTCATTACGATAATGTCACAAATCACATTACTGTAGTGTTTTGGATGAAAGTAATCAGAATAGATTCCTGATGCATTGTTGTGGTTGACAGGCGGCACGACACCATGGCTGTACATATTCACACGTAAATGATTAAATACAAAAATACTCAAATCTCGGTTGTTAGTCATCTGATTTCATACAATGTTACGTTTTTTGATTCCAAATGAAATTTTCAATAAAAATGTATTCTTGTATTTTTTTTTATTCCTAGCCTATTAAAAGTTACTAAGGATCAAAATGTTCAAAGTGCTGCCACTTTTAAAGATTTAAAAAATTTTTGATTTTTTTTATTACAGTAAGAAAATGTTTTTACTAATGTGTATACCAAATTTGAACTCTATAGATAGTTTTAAAATAATAATAGTTTTAAAAATAAAAAATTAGTAAAAAATACAAAATGGCTGCTGTACAGGTGTACCAGGGGTGATTTGGAATTTTTAAATATGATATTATGTCAAAATTGGGAAGTGTTAAACTAATACCTGAGGGGGTATAAAATTAAAGGTATTTTTCTATTAAATACTAATTTAACATCAAATTTTAGAAAGCCCTATGTTTAGGGACTCCACTGCTCCAAAAACCAAAATTCATGGTCAAACTGGTTAACAGTCCTGGCCCCGATCATCCTCACGAGGCAACATGCCGAGATCCATAAATGGGGTTGTAGCAGAGTACATTGGTGAGGCCGCAGGCCAAACTCTCCCCGACGAGGCCATAGGCCGAGTTTCACAAAGGAGCCTGTAACAAAGTTTCCTGGCGAGGCCGCAGGCCGAGTTCCACAAAGGGCCCAAAAGTAGAGTTCCCAGGTGAGGCCGAGCTTACCTCACGAGCGAAGTGAGTGATGACAGGGTTGGCACGCAAAGCCTGCAGGTGTGTCCCCTATTACCGTATATTTATCAGACCCTAATTTTGGTTAAAAATCATTCTGAGTACTTTACACCAACTGAATTAAGAAATAAAACTTTTATAAAAATACCTTACCACAACACTACATTTTATCAAAAAAATCTGTTTTATAATGGAGTTAAATTATTCAATAAACTCCCTAAAGACCTCAAGAAGACTTATAAACATTTACTATTGTAGTTTCTGACAATTGGATTGCCAGGACAAAAGCTCTTATGGGTAATTGCACGCTCCGCGACCATACTATATTTGTGTATGTGTAATTATATCAATGTTTTAATCAAACTGTGTTATTGTGTAGCTCAATTTTAATTCGACGACGATTCCCAACAGAGGATATACCTGATGATGTGTTACGTTGCCATGAAACCGGTAGTACTTACGTCAAAACAGAGGATATTATAAAAGCAGAGACATTATCAATATATTAAATTTTTTGCCCAATAATAGCTGGCCCATAGTGTGGAACAGTTTTGATGGACGAAATAAGTTCCTTATTAATGATCCGTCAATACTTGTAGGTGGGATGAACCTCCCTCGTAGGGAGTGGACATTATTGAATCAATTCTGAACTGGAGTGGGCAGTACTGATTCTACTGGAAATACAAATGTGGATAGTAGATCAGTTATGTGAAGCGGGGGGTCCATCCTAACAATGGATCATATAGTTTTATACTGCTCCTTGCCCTGTTAGACGGTAGGATTAGCTAACATAAATAGAATCAGTGATGCAGGTCAAAAATGGATTGATGTAATGGATTTAGCTTTGTGGCAGGAGATCATTAGCTATTATTTATTTATTTTTAATTTTTATTATTATGTAATGATTTTTGGACTTGTCCAAGTATAAAACTCAGCTTTTACATAATTTAAATTAAAAAAAAGGTAGCTAACAAAAAAACCATACGATATATATATATATATATATATATATATATATATATATATATATATATATATACATACTTAAAGAAAACCATTTAATAGGAACACTTTTTAATAATCTACTCCTCACCAACAGAAGAGGGCACAGCGACTTTAGTTAGTGGCCATCGAAAGGTACTTTTTTATGGTTTTGAAGTCTACTATTCTGACTTGTCATCGTGACCAGGATGAATGGCTGATATCTGACCTAGGGGCCAAGTGTTTCTAGGACTGCCTTCTTCGACTATGATGGCTAAATCTCCAATTTTTGGCAGCGAAGATTTTTTATGCCATTTACACCATCTTGTCATGCATGGGAGATACTCGTGGACCCATCTTTTCCAAAAACTGTTCAGAAGATTTCTTATTCTTGCAAACTGTATTTTACTTAATCCGTCTTCATTTACTGTAACTTTGAATCCTTCCTGAAGAAAATGGTTTGGTGTAAGTAGCTCAGGATCTTCTGGGTCATCACACACATAAGTGAGTGGACAGCAGTTGATAATAAACTCCACCCTAGTAAGAAAAGTTTGGAACCCTCAGAGGGATGTTTGTGTAGTATCCATCTCCACGGCAAAGCATGAGTGGGTATTGCAGAGCATTGTAAGAATTATGGGTCTTGCTAATACACATTTTCCTTCCTATTATCTCTGATGCGCAGAACAATATCTCTCCGTTCAAACTCCTGGTCCACAATCAAAATCGTGACTTTCTTGCAAGAGAGAACATTGAAGCGGCCTGTGCGCACCCATAGGTGTCTTGTTAGCGTTGATCGTCGCAAATGAACTCAATAGCAGCCTTGAAATCCAGAATATACCGATTATGTTCGTGCAGCAACTCCTGCAGTTGACTAAACAGCTCAGGTTTAATCCCTGGGAAGTATAATCTTTTTGCTGGTGTCATCCCCAACAAAATAAATATGTACGAACGCGGGCTGCTGTTGAGGAGCTGACATCAAGCTCCAAGTCCCTTGGTAAAGCTGAACTTGAACCTTGAGTGTCAGCATAAACTTATTCTTATTTACCTCCTCAGCTCCAAAAGAAGTCATTTGAAAACAAACAACCATTGTACTTCTGTATATTGCTGAGGAAAAATGTTCAGAATCTTGGTACTGATGCATAGGTTCATGATATTGCTTGATAGAGAAAATTTCCTGTTACTACAGCACATACCAGTTTGCCATCATGATATATTTCAAACTCGAATAGGAAAATGTATCCTGCTGCCTTGAGCTCAAAAGTAGTGCCGTAAATTTCATATTTGAACATTTCGGAGATATATTGTAGCTTATTGGAGTTTTGTTGGCCTACCTGGTTCATAGTGAACGGTTTAAACCTCTGACAGTTGTTATACATGTGATTTACTATCTAGCTGCTCGTACCTCAGTCGCTCGAGACTCTAAACCGTGTACAATATAATATAGGGAGTAAAATAGGCATGCACCATCCCCACAAACCTCAATCACACAGTAAGGAACAACTTCAACAATGTCTTGAAAAAAGGCAAGAAAAAAAATCTGAATTAAATAAGAAATGAACTGATGAAACCTACTATGAGCAGTACTATTGATAAAAACTCACCTCCATGGAATTATTATGTACACGTTAATTTCAATTACACAAACTTAAGAAAGAATTAATTATTTGCGTACAATTAAAAACTACTTAAACCAAACTAATTTGTCAAAAAATAAAAAATAATACATTAATTAATCAAGACATGTAACACATTCGTGTCATGTTTATGTTTTTTTTATTAGCTGTTTGAAACAAATTATTTAATTAAAATAATGTCAATGTTATTTTTGCAGGAAAAAAAAGGAAAGTTTGGGAGGCTGTTTTTACCTCTTAGTAATCTAATTTCAAAAAATCCTTTCTTAGTGGGTCCCTTTAATACTAAAGCTAACTTCCTTTAAAGTTTCGTGTAAAACCGTTTGGTGGTTTGAGATTTCGTGATGAGTGAGTGAGTGAGTCAGTCAGTGGTATTTGGCTTATATATACTATATATAGGCTCAACCCCGTCACTTGCTGCGCTCTTGAAGTGCTCAGCCTACGAACGTGCCTGGGACCTCTGCTTTTAGCCCCTTAGTAAAACTCGGCCTGTGGCCTCGTAGGAGAACTCGCCCTAAGGCCTCGCCAAGACCCTCTGCTGCGGGCTCCTTTGTGTAACTCGGACTACGGCCTCGTGGAGCAGAGTTCGACCTGCGACCTCATCATGGCACTATGCTACAATCCCATTTGTGGATCTTGGCATGTCGCCTCATGATGAAGATCGGCCTACTGCCTTGCCAGGATTCTTAATACGTTGACTGCCATGTCGGTATAATCAGACCGACATAGTCTGTCCTGTAGCGGTAGTGTGTCTGTCCGAGTGGACCGACGTGTCAGTCACGGCATTGCTTTATATACTATTCTAGATCATCAAGAGGATTCGAGTATCACTATGATGACTTACAAGATTCCAAGCTATAGAAAGGACCATTTTACAAAATTATATTTCAATTATAACATTGTGAATATGTTCATGAATTTCAATGGAAATTTCACTGATTTGGTCGGTTCTATCGGGACGACAGTTTTATGATGCAAATTTAAATAAACATTAATTAGCTATTTTATTTGAAATAACTAAACTGTAAACCTTTACATTGTATTTTTGCATTGCTAACTAATTTTGGCTTTTTAATAAATAGAAAATGTATATTTTTTCTTAATTTTAAGGAAATAAATAGTAAAATAATTTCAATTTAGATAGAATGCTATTGCTACTCTAATAGTTTATTGCAATGGTTACAAAAATGTACACACAATTATTTTAAAATCGATATATTTGTATTAGGACATAGTTTTAAGATTAATAATATTGAAAACATATATAAAATAATTCAGGTTGTTTTACTTGTGAAGGGTTTTAAAAAAACATTCTTTGCCCAAATAAGGCTTGTTTGGACAATGACCACAAAGGGTTACTACTCGTGGGAGATTTCTTGCTACCTGCTGTCCTAAATTAGTAGCATGTTAGGATTCTTCGGACTCGTTGGTGACTTTTCCCTTCATCAACAAAGTCACTCAGGAAGGTGTTTGTATGCTTTATACTTATGTTGTAATAAACTTGTATTCTGTAATGTTCGCTCGTATTCAATATAAGTAGTCTATCTAATTCGGACAATCAAAATTTATCCTCCATCTTACTGCAAATCACAAACACGACAAAATGATAAGACCGAACCCAAGGACTAATCGTTTCATTTCCCCAAAAATGAACTAAAAACAGTTCAATCCCCAAACTAATATCAAGTAGTCGAGACAACAGTGACAGGAAACAGTAACAGAGATAAGATAAGGAAACAGACAGATAAGCACCTCAAAACAAATGGGTGCATTGTAACAGCGATAACACTGACTCTGAGGGCCCTTATGATATTTACAAAGAACCATTTTTACGATCAATTGTAGACGTTGTCTGATCGGACCGACGGATATCTTTTTATAGAAGGTTGAGATGAAATTTAAAAGTGTCAGTCCGATCGTCCATAACATAATATTTACCCTTTATTCAATAAAATCTTGCTTTTTATCAATTATTATATTAATAGGTGGTTATTGGAGCAAGTTTCATATGCTAGGCATCCGAGGGCAAATTTCAAATATTAGGCATGGCAGTTAACGTGTTAAGCAGTATGACCATGAACTTCCATTTTTGGAGCTGTGGTACCTTTAAATACAGTATTCTCTAAAATCTGATGGTGCATTAGTATTAGCCGTAATCAAGAGCAAAAGAACAAGAACAATCACTGCCATACAATCTCCCCAAATTGTTTCTTTACTCGAAACGCTCAAGAAATCCACCAATTACCTCCAGACGGAGTACATCAAGCTTAGAGGAAGATATAAGGAACAAACAAGAATCATCAATAAATTAATAGGTAACAGAACTGACTTCGACAGTTTTAAGAACTCTCTAGAAACAAAGGTAGAGCAAGCAATAACCAGAAACGTTACTCACACTAGACCAACATACGCCTCAAAAGTAAGAGCTAGAATGGGTGAGATAACCTCAGAACAGCCCAAGTCAAACATTCTTCTGATATATCCTCCGGATAACAAGAAGGACCAAACTGCAGAAGAAACCAAATTAGAGGTCCAAAGGCTCATCAAGCCTAGAGAAATGAATTTGCAGATCAAGAGGATCTCAAAGATAAGAAATGGCGGAATTGCTATGGAGGTTCTTCCTCACCAAGAAGACACCATTAAAGAAAAACTCGCTCAAAAATTCACAACAAGAGCTCCAAGAAAAAGTCGACCGAAAATGAAGATATATGACGTACCTTCCAATCTATCCAAAGAACAACTGGTTGAAGCAGTGCATCAACAAAATTTCGCATCCTCTCTGGATAAGGACACATTTTGCCGGGATTTCATCCCCCTGTTCAAAACTGGTCCAAGAGAGGGTGAGTCGACGCAATGGATAATTGAGGTTGGCAAGAAAGTAAGAGATCTAATAAATGGCGACAGGCTATATCTTGATTGGAGAGCCTGCAAAGTCAAGCATTTCACCCTCATATCGAGATGTTATAAATGTCAAAGGTTCGGCCACTCGGCCAAGGTCTGCAATGCGGAACAAGACTTCTGCAGCCGTTGTGCTAAGGAAGGACACTCTTACGAGCAATGTCCTGAGAAAAACAAAGACCACAAATGCATCAATTGCATACGAAACAAGCAATCAAGCCACAAACACAACGTGGCTTCTGACAAATGTCCGCAGTACATTAAAGAGATGGATCGGATCAATCAATCCCTTGACTATGGATTGTAGTTTCTCAGGAAATAGAGAGAATCCAAGCAATAACGCAAGATACCAAATATCAATTGGACAGCTAAATCTGCAAAACTCCATTAAAGCCACATCGGAAGCAAGATATATAAAGGGCAAGTTCAACCTCGACTACTTCTTGATACAAGAACCTTATGCAATAAATGGCGAAATCAAAGGCTTTGGCCTAACCACGTCAAACAAAGTGATTGGCAATGGGATAAATGGGGAGAGACCAATGGCAGCCATCATCTCTAGGCCCCACCTCCAACCACTCCACATTCTACAACATGAGTCAACTCATTTTACAGTAATAAAAATCAAAACAGGAGTGGGACCGGTCAACCTCATCTCGGCTTACTTTCAGTGTACTGATGAGATCGGGCCGTACATAACTACTCTACAGGGAATAATAGATGAACTAAAAGGAGAATACATATTAATAGATGCAAATGTGCACTCAAAGGCATGGTTTGATAGGGAAAATGATGAAAAAGGAACTGAATTGGAAGAAATCATTACAAGAAATGGTTTGGTGATACAAAATCAAGAAAGTCAGCCAGCTACCCACTCTTCTGGCAGATCCATCGACTTAACCATCACAACCAGAAACCTCGCTCCTTTTATGAGATCATGGAAAGTCCATGCAGACGAGTCTCAGTGACCATAGGCTTATCACTTATCAGCTGAGATTAAATCACCCAGGCACTATAACTACAATAAATAAATATATACTGAAAAATGCAGAATATGAACAATTCAATGAGAAACTTTCAGTTGAGTTGAATCAAATTCAAGAAAGCAGAATTAACTCAAGCCCAGAATATTTGGCCGCGGCTTTCCAGAGAGCCAACATTCAAGCATGTAATGCGTCATTCAGAAAAGTTAGGATTAAACCAAGATGTGTTTCATGGTGGTCACAAGAACTGACCCGACTTAAGACTGAGGTAGCCAAACACAGGAGAAAAGCACAAAGATGCTGCCCATGTAGGGCGAAGCTCGTATATCAAGGAATCTTCAGAAGGACCAGAACAGCTTACAAGCACGCCATCAAGGACGCCAAGCGAGATGGCTGGAAAGCCTTTGTGGCGGAAGCAACGAATGATAATCCTTTTGGATTGCCATACAAGATAGCGGCTAAGAAAGCTCCTAATTCTGAAATTATGACAACACTAAAACGAAATGAAGACCAGTTTACAAATTCTAACATAGAAACTCTGCAACTTCTGGTTAGTACATTGGTGCCTCTGGACACACAAGTACACGATGATCCGTTACAAACTCAACTGAGGGAAACTGTCAAAACTCCCCCCAATTGCAATCTAGAGTCTCCTTTCAATCTACAGGAACTGGAATTAGCTCTATCAAACACCAAGCCCAAGAAGGCCTCAGGGCCGGACAATATCCCACCTGAGATTTATAAAAACTATTCAGAACAAAACAAGGTGGCTTTTCTAAACGTTCTAAATGCATGCTGGCTGGAGGAATCTTTCCCAAAAGAGTGGAAAAGAGCTAGACAGAAGATAATCAAGAAAGGAGGCATCAGGGACTGGTCAAGCCCCAGCTCCTACAGGCCAATCAGCCTACTTCCAGTCGCTGGAAAAATTTACGAAAGAATGATTAAAGGAAGGCTCAATGACTACGTGGAATCTAATGACTTGATCAGCCCTCACCAATATGGTTTTAGGAGAGGGAAAAGCACGGTAGATGCAATTGAATTCGTCAAGAACCTAACCCTTAACTCTGAGTTCACCTATGTGGTGGCTGTCCTAATAGACATTAAAGGGGCCTTCGATTCACTGTGGTGGCCGGAGAGAAATTGGTATCTCGAAAACTATTTATAACACCATGCAGTCCTACCTCAGTGAGAGGATTGTCTCAGTGGACAATGACGCAAAAATAGTCACTAGAAATATGAATATGGGATGTCCGCAGGGGTCCGTTCTCGGGCCTCTGCTATGGAATCTCGCTTTTGACAGACTTTTAAAAAGAGAATTCCCACTACAAGTAAATAAAGTAGCTTTTGCTGACGACATAGCATTCATAATCGAAGCTAACACCAGAAGGGAACTTGAAAACATAGCTGCACAGGTTATGCAGATTTTGGAACAATGGGCTCAGTCTGCGAGAATGACTGTCGCACCAAACAAAACCAAAGGCATTGTTCTGAAGGGCAACATGAAGGCAAGGCCCCCGGTCATCTTTTACCAAAATCGGTGAATTCAAATGGTTAAGGAAGCCCCATACTTGGGCATTACTCTGGATGAAGGCTTAACATTTCTACCGCACGTCAAAAACCAAGGTGTCAAAGCAAGAAATCTCTTTGGCAGGCTTGCTAGACTGCTCTGTCTTCGCTTCGGCATCAAACAAGTACAACTCAACACCATCTATAGAGCAGTCTTTATTCCGATAATGTCTTATGCTGTACTTACTTGGAAGCATAGACTTAATCACTACGCCATTAAGAAGAATTTAAGAAAATCACAAAGATTGGCGCTCATCAGCACCACAGGGGCTTATAGGACATTGCCCCTAATGGCACTCTGCCTGATAACGGGAAACCCACCCATAGAACTTAAGCTTGCAGAATTTGCGATGCTAAGAGAAAAGGCTCTGGGAAGAATAGCCGAAACCAAAAAGGAGATCAAACAAAGAACTAACACCACATGGCAAGATGAATGGGTGAATGCAGATACTGGCAGGAAAACTTTCCAACTACTGCCGTCAGTACAAGAAAGAACAACACTTAAACATTTTGAAAATGTAGAACAAGCTACAATTCACCTATTAATAGGGCACGGACCCTTTAAGGAATATCTCACTAGATTCCATAGGGCGGAAAGCCCGGAATGCAATGACTGCGGACAGATTGACTCACATGTGCATGGCGTACTAGAATGCGAAGCCAATGAAGATCTGAGAAGATGTTTGCATGAAAACGCAGAAGAAAAACCTTGGAACCTCAGTACATTAATTAGGAATTCTAATTCCTTCAACACCTTGCAAACAATCATGAAGCAACTGGTTCAAAGAAGAGAGATATAATGAAGAAGAACCGAGCCAGAAAGGCCACGGGGTGGACACCCGGGTTTAAGCAGCCCGTGAAAATAAATAAATGCTACCACGGGGTGGGGAGCCCCTCACTGGTTTACCCAAACCGAGTGAGCCCCACACACAGCCGAATTGAGTAAGTGAACACATATCAAATGAACACTCTCGATCAAGACATCCCCAAATACTAACAGGGAAGAAATTCCCGCCCATCCCCCCCCTCCCAGTGGACCAGCATTGGGTCCCCCGCTGGAAAAGCGGACTTGGAGAAGAAAGGCAAACAAACAACTAACCTCATTAACACAAGGCAAGGAAATTATTTTTAGACAGAATAAAAACTAACAACGATTAAGGGATAAGAAGCACTGATATTCCGAAAGGAAGGTGCAGTGTGTGTGGTATCAGAAAAAAAAAAAAAAAAAAAAAAAAAAGATGCATTAGTATTAAAGAGAAGAATACCTTTAATTTGATAACCCATTTGGATGTATAGTTTCATATTACCCAATTTTGTGTTTTCGAGTATAATTTTTATTTGGGGGGGGTTTACAAGTGAAAAAGTAAAGTTTTTGTGAATTTTCCTGGAGGTTTCAGATCAAGAGCTTCAATTTAAGTACTTATTAAAAATTATGACAGGAGTAGGATGTCGGGAAGTGCCAGTCAGTCACTATATCGAGCTTTGTAGTATATAGATTAAGATCTGCTAGCTTGTATGTTTGCCGCAGTGTAACAAAATACTAAAATCAGCACACTGATAAATAGGAAAAGAGAAAACATATTTTTGACTTTCGGACAGTTGCCTTAGTAGTCATCTAAAATAGAATCTTTTCACGTTAAATTAGAAGACCCACATTTTCTACAAAATGTAAGCTTATGATTCTATAAAAATCTTAAAGATAAACTGTGCAAGTAAAATAATTTATTTTAAAAAAATCATTGAAATTTTATTAGTGCGCATATCCACTTCAGTGGCAATCATTATTAAGATAGTTGTTTGTCCAAAAAATAAGTCAAGAAAAAGAATGACTTACTTGGCTTCAAGTACAAGGGCAATTATGCCAGATGCTAAAGGTGCTGCTGCTGATGTACCACTGAATCCCCATGTGCAGTAGTTATTGATGTATGAAGATACCTGTGCCAAAATGGAACATCTTTGAATAATGCCTTTATTCGAATTTGATCGTTAAATACTTTTTTAGTATTATTGGATTATAGTAGTATTTTAGAGTATTATTTTGGTGATCATGCTGCTCCAGCAACATCCGAATTAAAGGGAAAATAAAAGACATGCCGCTTATTAAAATATTCCCTCTTATAGTAAATTATCTTGCCTAATAAATAATAAGGTTAACATACCCTTGTCATCTTCAGCAACAAAATCCTATTTATTGGACTACCAGTTTCAGAGTAAGTGACGTACATGGTCACATCCACTGTATGTTGTCAAAACAGTTACATTAAAAACATTTTACAAAAATTTATACATTTAAAAAAATAAAACACATGATAACACTAACTGAGAGTTCAGCCCTGTCCTGCATTATTATACAAATTTTAAATGTTTGAAACAGTTCATTTTTAACCCTAAACTACTATTTTTAAACTAATTGCTATATTTACAGGCTGATTGGTGTCTTCATTGGCTTGGAATAATGTCTGCCATATATTTTTATTACTAGTTTTGCATAGTTTTCTTGTGATAAGATTATTTTTTTGTTTGGTATTAGTTATATCCATTCCAAGATAGCTTTTTGGTTCTTGATTGATTGTTACCTTAAACGTTTCTTTTAATTTTTCTTTAAATTCATTAATTTTCCCTTGTTCACTTCCAAATAAGATGCCATCATCAACATATATACCTTAACACATGTCTCTTTTTGTGATCTGAAGATACATTGATCTTAGTTTAAGTGAATCATACCATTTTCTTTCAGAACAGATATAAACATCTTATTCCACTTAGATGGTGCTTGTCACAAATAAACAAATAAATAGTTGTATTTAATATACTGATTAATCTGAATTTCAGATGTTTTCATTCAATTTTTGTAATCTTTATGATAGATTATGTTTAGCAACAACATTGTACAGTATTTTATTCTACATACTTTAACCTTTTGAACTCTATTTATTTTGCCACACAGTGCTTTACCAGATCCATTTAATTTTTGTCAATTTAGCATATGTTTCTTATACATATATATAGTTAAAATAACCTATTATGTAAATAGGTACTAAGTGTTATATACCAAATTATTCAGTATAGTCTGGTGAACATTTTTATGTAACTTATGTACATTTTATTCAGATATAAAAATATAAATATAAAAATTTCTTATATTTTGATTGTTTTAGCATTTTTTTTTTTAATTTGGCATGGACATAATTAAAACAAGAATTTAATTCTAGACAGAAAAACACTAATTTTTTTGGTTTCTAAAACATATTATAATTTCCATATGCTACTTAATAAAACATTACAAAGCGTTTTTACTTATCACATTATCATTTAGTAGAATACTAAAGTTTCCTGTTATGTATATCAACATTTTTTAACTGCTGCAGTTCTGTTTTGTAGTCACACTTGACACACATGCAAATAGTTACTGATATTGGTAACAGTATTTTGTTCAAACAGAAATGATTATATAAAACTGTCAAACGTAGCCTTAATGTTTGTGTCATCTAAACTACTATTTCTACTTTTAGATGCCATAATACTAGCTGTACACGAAAATAGTATGTTAATTTACACTATATATGCACTTTGATATATTCTAAAATTAATAATATTAACCAATAAAACATAACATAAAAACAAATACAATGTAAATATTGTTTTCAAACACAACCTAAACGTGCAACGATGAATGTTCAAGGTAACGAATGGTCAAGGTGACGACAGCTGGAGCTGACTAAAGCTGATTGGTTTTAAAATAAAAAATCCTACAAAGTTCAAATCAAACATTGAGTGACTCTAAAGACAAGTAAATATTACCATGACAACTATAGACATTTTAAATAATATCTGGAACGAACTGGAAATTAAATAAAAGTTCAATAACCTATGTCGGACTGAGTACGCCTAAGGAGTGGAATGGGAAAATAGTGATGTCGGACTCAGTTTGCCTATGGAGCGCAAAAGGTTAAATTATAATTAACCATTTACTGACAGATAATTCATTTATTGGTGATTACTGAAAAGTACATAAAAAATTTTGAAAAATTCATAGATGTGAGTATACAACAAGAAATGCTATCCATGGTAAGGAGGCCATTTTTGAAGGGTGGGTGAGAAGCTTCACCACTAGGAGTCACAAGAGTCATATATGTAGAGGGCTATGTGGACTATAGGGTTGGGATAGTTTATAAAAACAAAAAAGGTTGCGCATCATAACATTGTGTCTGAAATTTGTTCAGTTTTACTATAAATACATTCTTTTATAATGTACTCACCACACCCTCTTCATTGCTGCCACCCATGGAATAAGTAGAGACAAAGACAGCAGTGCAGCGCTCACTATAGTATGATGGACGTCCTCTCTGATCTACTGCTGCGATTCCAATAGTGGCAAAATGGTTAACAAGGCTGTCAGAGCCACAGTTATCAAGATATTCTCTCCCGTTTCCACAAGAAAATGTATAAATTGCTCCTTTACCCTTTCGTCCCTACAAATTTTTAATAATTAAAAATTGTCTTTACCTATTATAAAAAATAAATTGTACCAATACATAATGTACGTGTATGTTAATATAGAAGACATGTTAGGAAAACGTAGATACCCGTTCTTTTAAGTGAGCTCTAGCCGCCCACCTATACACATACAGTATAGCTAAACCACCCTACCTCCCATACACATACAGGAAAAACCTACAATTAACTGTACTTGTAAGGGTGAGTGGGTTGGGCCAATATCACTGTACGTGTCTGGGTGGGCGAGTGGTTCAGTACCACTTAACGTGTATGAGTGGGTGGATGGGTGAATGAAAGGATTCAATTGCTCCCGAAAACATAATTAACCATCAGCTAGGAATATATTATCTGAAATGTGCAGACATATTTTAGGAAGTGATTCTATGAGACAAAACAAAGAAAAATGTTATGGAAAGGTATTTCATAAAATGCTTCATTTCCCAAATATTTGCATTTTTTTACTAAATAATTTATAACTGTTGAACGACTTATTTGTTTGAGTTTAAATTTTGCATCAAGGCATTCAAAAATGCCTTTTTAAAATTTCAGATTTGAGAAGACTGAAAGTTTGAAAAAAATAAAATTTAAAAAATAAAAAATACTTTGAACGTTACACTACTGGATAGGAAATTTAAGGGATTACAAAAATCATTCCTAATACTTTTTTTTGTATTTACAGCTTTCAAGTTATTTCAATTTAAACAATTAATATGACCACAATTTTGAATAATTTAACTCGATAAATTATTTTTGTGACTCTATTCTTTTGTATGTATATGTAATATATGAAATTTCAACTCAAACGGTTATAGGTAGTAACCGTTATAAATGATTTAGTAAATTAAAAACAAAATTGCAGATATCTAGGAATAGAGTTATTTTAGCACATACTTTTACAGGATAATTTTCTTTATTTTGGCTCATAAAATGACATGTATGCGCATTTCAGTGTCTAATTAAAAAACTGGTTTAACTAACTGAGTAAATTTTCCAGTTTTTAACATTAACAATACAAAACAGCATAAAAAATATCTATTGAGCTATCTTTAGCCATTTCAAAATGGCGGTTGTTTTACAATGTTTGAATTAAAATAACTTGTAAACTGTTAGGTTCATAAAATTGACAAATTAATTTTATTAAAAATCTCTTGGTGCCTTAATTTTTATTATAAACCAATTAATAATGGAGTGTTGGTAAAAGTTCTATCTTACTGCATGTATTTACAACATTCAGAAAATGCAGTAAAATACATTGTTTACCAAAACTCCACTACTAATAGGTTTACAAGAAAAATTAAAAGACAAATAGATTTGAAATAAAATTAGCTAAAAATTCTTGTCAGTAAAATTGATGAACCTATCAGTTTGCAGGATATTTTGATTTAAAAATTGTAAACAACTTGATTTGAAATTGCTAAAGATAACTCAACAGATATTTCATACTATGGTATAAAGAATTTTAAAAATTTCAAGTCAGTGGGTTGAAAATAAACTGTTCATGCGTTATTAATATTTTTGTAAAAAACACAAACAGACAGAGAGGGAAATTAATCTGAGCGGAATACAATAAAACTTTATCCTTCTTTTTCTGCTTTAAATTAAGTGTGAAAACCAAAAATATATAGCCCGAACACGTTTTTAGGTACACTCTGTATATATGCTGTATTTTAAATTAAATAAAAATGAGTGTCACAGAACAAAAATTTATCACGATATAAGCATGAAATGTACAGATATGATGATCAATTCAGTAAACCATGCTTACCATCCTTAAGGACTAACAAAGAAACATGCATGTATTAAGAAACTGCATGTATTGATAGTAATAAAATAATGGTGGCCTATAATTATACCTCTGTAACCCCTGCCCTCAATGCAAGATCTGTGAGGCGGCTTATTGCATTGAAAGTCATACCATCATCATGAGGACCCCATGAATTTGAGTAGATGTCATAGCTTTCCAATTTATGAATAAGACTTCTAGCCTCAGAATATCCCACTACACTCTGGCACAAAACCCGTACACCTATTAGAAAGGAAAAACATTATAGAAAACGGTATTGTTGTCGAAATTGTATACAATATGTAATTTTGACTTTGGTATATTAGACTGTGGCTGTATCAGGAAGTCAATACTAATTAACTAATTACTTCAATTACATCACCACTGTACGTGCATGAATGGGTGGGTGGGTGAATAAACAAATAAATACCAACATGGCGTCTACTCAATAGTTGCTATTTACGTGGACACTACTAGAGAAGTCTGGGGTGTCCTTGTTGGGTGGTAGTCAGGATCTGGATGTTGTGTAAGGGAGATTAGTGAATGTAAGGCTTGTCAAATAGCTGAAAATCAGATAAACTCAGATTCTATGTAGAGCTGAAGGTTGGAGGTACCTTAGTTTCCCTGGCTATTGGGATATTATTAAATAGCTCTTTCCGAGGAGCAGTCGACCTTAGTTAATAACAAGTAATAAAAAGTAACTATTCATACTTTATTGCATTAGAAAATTTTATTAATGTTACTAACTAAACTAAAATATGCAACACAATTAAATGCATTTTACATTACGAATAATAAACAGAGTAACCTAGCACCTAATGTTGCACTTTTAAACATTACGTTAAAATAATGAGATTAAAAAATTATTTATAATATTATTGCACATGATACTAAAAGAGATAATTCATACACACATATTAAATAATTGTTTATACTATTACTAGCACCCTTGTTGCAGCTTTGCCTTCAAGCATTCAAGTTGTATACAAAATATATAAAATTCGCAATTTTTTAATTTAAATTATAAGTATTTTTAAATATAAAAGCATTTTACTTTATGAACTTATGTTAAAAACTTCTGTAAGAAGCAGAAGATATGCCTATTTATTTTGCCAGTTTTTATATTATCTATACTAAAAGTGTATAATAATTGTTAGGAGTTTGTGATATTATATTTACAGTAGATTTTTCAAATTGGTTTTTCTCTTACAAAGATAAAAAACATGATATTAAACTATAATTAATACTTTTTCATTTCAAGTTATAAATTCGCAATACAACAATTTACTATCATATTGTGCTTGGACATTTAAGAATTTTAAAACTAACTTACTGATAAACTTCTTTATAAACTATGTTATTTATATCTCCTTTTGGTGCTAAAATAACTGAACTTGATGGACCGCTTACTGTAGAACAGGCTACATAAAATTGCTCGGGGGAAAAGCATACTTCTCTCAAAAGTATGTAGTATATAGAGTCCTCTTTTGAATTGGAATGGATAGTCTGTCGGAATTAATTGTTTTCTAGGAATAAATACAGATTCTCCTCTAGCATGGCTCGTAATAATAGTTGCTTCAATGACATTTTTCTGGAGAGCATTAAAAAAATTAAAATTAATGATTTGTTAGTTTGAAAAGTAACAAAAAACATTTTTTTTAACTAAGATTTTATGGTTTTAATAAATATGCTTTGTTACTTTTTACATCTTATCTTAGAGAAAGGTTTCAAAAAGTTATCTTTGAAGGTGATGAATCTAGTTTTTACCAGTTGGACAGGGAGTCCTCAAGGATCAATTTTAGGTCCAATACTTTTCATAATGTATTTAATAACGTGCCTATCAACATTTTGTCTCCTCTGGTTCATAGTTATTTGTTTGCTGATAATCTGAGTATCTGTTGTAACTCTAACTCACAGGATGTTTAGATTTAACCATAAAATCTATGTCTGACATTGTAAAAGACTGGAGTTCAGCTAACTCGCTTTGCCTGAACAATAACAAAGTCCAATATCTAACTTTTAATTACAATAAAAAAAATAACCTGGGCCAGAAGCAGAATCTGGTTAGTTTTTTGGGGTTTTTGATTGATGAAAGTTTGAACTGGGATGACCATATTGAAAGAATAGAATCTAAAGTAAGTAAGGGAATTTATTTGTTACGTAGGTTAAGGATTTCTGTGAATCTAAGAGTCTTAAAAACAGTTTACTTTGCTCAAATACACAGTCACTTAAGCTATGGTACATTGTTATGGCGTCATAAGTCTTCTTGTGAAAGGTTGTTCAAATTACAAAAACAATGTATTAGGATAATGTGGACTTCCTTCGCATGATCACTGTAAATCAATCTTTGTATAGTTAGGTATAATGACTGTTCCATCTATATTTGTTTTCCAAAGTCTTCTTTACATTAAAGAAAATTCTGGCTCATTTGAAATTTTAGGTTCCAATCATAAATATTCCACTAGAAATCGGGATTGCTTAGGGCTATTTAGGTGCAAGTTCAGTAACACGCAAAAATCATTTTA
Source organism: Stictocephala bisonia (assembly GCA_035578905.1). Classification (NCBI taxonomy): domain Eukaryota; kingdom Metazoa; phylum Arthropoda; class Insecta; order Hemiptera; family Membracidae; genus Stictocephala; species Stictocephala bisonia. The sequence goes on from JAQJVL010000231.1 coordinate 539,910, forward strand.
CTATGTATCTGTTAAACTTTACAATGTTCTTCTTCAACTTTACAATTATAATTTCTAAATCGACACACATTTGTAACGTGGCTATATTTACCACAGCAATATCACATTTTATTCACTTTATCACATAACACTTTTTCCTCCCTCCTTGTTGAATGAAGGTGTGGCTTATTAGCCTGCCCCGAAGTCAGTGCGTAGCGCTGTAACTTCGCTGTCCCTGAAGGTCCACCTGTGCTATTGTGGAAAGCCATTGTTGTCGTCTGCCACTCCGCTGCTTCTAAAGAAAGCGCCAACTGCACAGCTATTTCAGAGGTTAGGTCGATTTTCCCAATTAGGCGTTTCTTGATGATGTCACTGCGTAATCCACTGACAAACTGCCCTTGAATTCACAGTAAGTCGACATTTAACGCACCTTACTGCACTGAATAACTTTGCTCAATGTGCACCTTACTACACGGAACATTGTGAGACACTCAGGAGTGTATAAGAAAACACTGAATTTATATTTTAGACACACAAAATGGAGCTTCTTGGCCAGTGTTATGTCGGCGACATTATCACCAACATAATGTTGAAGGTTAGTCTGGAATAAAACGCTGTATAGTTCAAACTGCCGAATTGGCCGACCACGAGGTAAAAGGATTAAACTGGATACATAATGATGGAACAGGTAGACATACCGGCGTCGACCGCATGGTGGTGTGTTGTGTTGGGTGGGGGACTGGAAGAGAGTGGGACAAAGGTGTGGTTACCAGTTGTTAACATTTGTTTCTGTTAATGAGTTAATAACTGTTGTTTGTTAATGAGTTTCTAAAACATTTGTTAATTAATAATTGTTTGTATAGCATAGGTGAATTTTATGAAATAGATTTTGTACAAAGTTAAAAAAACATGACACAGATCTGTACCATATGTGATTAATATATTATGTTTGAGTTGTACGTAAGTAAACGTTTTCAATTAGATTGATTTAAAATTATTTATAGTTGTACGTAAATAATTATTTCTGAAGTTTGTGTAATTTAAGTAATTGTATTCTTAGTGAAGTTGAGAGTTGATATTGGTCACTTAATAATATCTTCAAATTATATAATTTACAATAAAACCAATATATTTTTAATTTTTAACTAGGCCTTTCGCCAGCAAAGCTGTGTTGCCTGATGATGCCAGCTTTGCTGGTGAAAGGCCTAGTTAAAAATTAAAAATATATTGGTTTTGTTGTAAATTATATAATTTGAAGATATTAATTGTATTCTTAATAATTCCCTGGAAGAGAGGTTTTATCATTTTCATTTTTTATGGGTGGGCGGGTGGGTCTTTACCACAGTACATGTATGGGTGGGCGGGTGGGTCTTTACCACAGTACATGTATGGGTGGGCAGGTGGGTTATTACCAAAGTACGTGTAATTTCATTACCACAGTACATGTATGGGTGGGTGAGAGGATATTTACCACTATATATGTATGGGTGGGCGGGAGGGGTATTTACCACTGTATGTGTATGGATGGGCGGGAGGGTATTTACCACTGTATGTGTATGGGTGGGCAGGAGGGTATTTACCACTGTATGTGTATACGTGGGCAGGAAGGTATTTACTACTGTATGTGTATGGTGGGTGAGAGGGTATTTACCACTGTATGTGTATGGGTGGGATTAGTTTTTTAGGAAAATAAATTTATCGAAGAAAATAAATGTGATACTTGCATTGTCAAACATATGTTATACAAGCAAACATTAGTACTTATTGAAGTCTATACAAGGTATTGTCAAAAAGTGCCCAGAATTAGTTGGAATATAGTAAAAACCACATGTACATGTATGTGGTTTTTACTATATTCCACACATCTTAATAACATTATTAGATTCATTAAAATTACTTGTTTAGTACACACAACAACATTTAACAATTATTCACAAAAAACTCGACTGTTAAATTATAAGCTTCAACGTATACTTATCTGAAATGTTTTGCTTTATACTCATAACAATTTATACAGGGCTAACAACTACAGCCCCCCACCCACCCATACACGTACAGTGCTATTGAAAGTGAAAAAACTTAAAAGTTTTTGAGTTATAACAATTTGTACAGGAAACAATTTTTCTTTCGATTTTTTCAAGCTTTATTCTAATGATTTTGATTATATTTTCAGTAAGGATGCAAATTACAATTAAAAATATTTTAGTTACCACCCCACTAAGTTGGGGCTGGAGGCCAAAGGATGGAAGCCATAACTCAAGTTGTTGAAGGTTGTTTACATAAAATCTGGCTTTGTGATTAAATGAACAGCTGATTTTTAATAACATGTATTTTGAATTTGATTTGAATAACATGTATCTTACTAGCATCACAGACGGATATTGGTTTTTAAATGATCCATTAATGAGAACTACTGAATAGTTCATATAGTCTTACGACAGTATAATACAAACAAGCTCCGCTTTTTGGGGGCTACGCCACCAAACTCTCGTAGCATGCATCAAAATCGATTTGTACTAATCGATAGAAAAGAAATATGAAACATAACCATTGACTTTACCAATAACCAATATATTGGACAAAGATAAAAACTTAACAAACTTATTTTCTTTCAAAATACTCTCCTGCTGCAACAACACACTTGCCCCAACATGTACAGTTGTTTAAAACACTTTTAACACTCATTTTTTTAAATGTATTTTAATGTTTTAGTCAAATTTTTTCTGGCAGCTTCAGCACCTGCAAATTGTTTTATTTTTATTGATGTTATCACCATGTAAACAGGAAGAAATTTGCCAGCATGAGGTCAGGCGAGTAGGGAGGATATTCTAGCGTTGTAACGTGTAGCTTGACTAGGAAGTTAAGTAGTGATAGAGTGCAATGTGTAGGCTGTTTCCTCCTAATGGCATCTCGTAAGCAACTAAGAATTGTTGTATGTACACTGCCATGCGATTTCATCAATCGTTATTCTTCTGTTTGTAAAGATAATTTGCCAAACTCGCTCAATATTGTCATCTGCAGAAGCAGTTGAAGGTCTTTGACTACGTTAGTCATCTTCAATGTTTACGCAACCTTTACAAAAACTTTTCTGCCATTCGTAAACTTGGCTTTTTTTCATAGCTTCAACTCTGTACATTTGGATTAACATTAAGAGTCTCTGAAGATGACTTATGAAGAAAAACACAAAATTTAATGTTTTTCACTATATATTAAATCAATTTTCTAAAAGCAACAATATAAACATGCAAATACAAGAAAAGCGCTCTCCACAGGGGATGGCAGCTGAGCGATACTTACACTACCGATATCCCTCTTCAGGAGTAGTACCAGTTACTACACAACAAAATTACCACTGGTAACCACGCTGTGTGTCTCTGGACATTGATTCTGGGAACTTTTTCACTGTACCTCGTATATCCATCATCTTATTGTGTTGAGTTTTTAGTGAGACAAGATGTTCTTGCTCAAGCAATTTTGCCTAAATATAAATTTATAATACTAGCAGGTAGTTCAAACATTTATATACTCGAAGATAAATCAATTGAAATGACTAAAAAATGTCTTATTTTTGTGTAAGCAAAAAAAGTGTAAGCAAGATATTTCAATTGCAAATGGAGTAAGTAAAAATTAATCATCTGAAATAAAATTCTTGGAAAGCAAAGTATCCGACACGTACTATTAACCAAAATAATGAATCAAAATTGAATAGAAAGAAACCGTTCTATGCAGTTAAATTGTAGAGGCATTTAGTAGAGAACTTGGAACAGAGCGCAACATGTTCAACTCTGTAGGAAAAAGGAGTGCCTTTTATTTCAAAAGACTCTGTATTGATTAAAGCAATATCACGAAATAAATTAAATGTGTGTAGGGTGGAGCCACTGCTCACGCTATGTTTAGGAATTAAAAAAATAAATTTTTAACCCTATAAACTTTATTGGTTTTTTTTACCATATTCTTTTTATTACCTTTTTAGTTTACCATATTCTTGTCACTTGACTTGTGTATAGTTTATATCTTGACTTGACTCTAAATCATAGTAGCAGTAGACGATACATTGTTTCACCTTACAAATTTATATTTTATTTTACTCTCTGTAAATTTGTTTCTTCATAACGCTTTTGGGGTGATTGCTTTCTTACAACATTTATGTTTTCTTTGCTTTGTATCATTTTCAAGATTTTTTGTACATTTTAGGGTTTATGATATAAATACATTGCTCCATTAGAAAATATTCAACTTTAGACTCAATCAGTGCCTAGTATTATAGCAAAAAATACAGTACAATATTACAACTCACAAAATGTCTAGTTATCATTAAAGTTCTATCCCATCAAATTACAAACAAATTTTGAAAGAGATCAGATGATAACCAGCAGATGTTCATTTATCGTTGGGTTATTAATTAACGGCACTTTCCAGGAATAGTATTAGTTTAACCTTTCAGAGAAGTTTGACGTTAATATTTCATCATGGCTAATTAATGCAAAAATACAGAAACATCTCCAGCGTTGAATTGGACAAGCGGTTTAAGGCATTGTACTGCAGCCAAGTACAATGCTAAGGATTGTCAGTTTGAATCCAGCCGCAGCTTGTACTTTTTCCGTGCAACTTGATAGTGACACTGATCTGTGGTATAGTGGTGTAGGGCCCAACTCAAATAAATGATCTCGGGTATGGAGGTGTAAGATGATGAGATCAGTGTTTCTATTCTGGGGAGCTCAAAGTTTAAGTAATCTACACATTTTTAGATTACAAAAGAAAGCCTTACACATCATTTGTGGCCTCTCTGCTAGGGAATCCTGTAGGGGCATCTTCCGCATTAACAATTTGTTAACATTCCCATCGATCTATATTTTAGAATCAGTCACCTTTTTAAAAAGAAATTTTCATCTGTTTACTAAATCTGAATTATATAAAATACACTCTTACTCACTTTGAAATTATGACTATTTAGATATTCCACGTCACCAAACTTCTTTTTTTCAGAAACAAGTCCAGTTTAATTGCATTAAACTGTACAATGCTCTGCCTCCGTGTTTAAAGTCAATTGCCGATTTAAACAAATTCAAGAAAAACCTTGAAAGCATTCTTGATACAGGGTGAATACTATTGCATCCGAGACTTTTTATGTAAATGACTTGATTTGTTCCTTGTATGCATTGTATAACTTAGACTAAGATTTGTTCTATAAACTATATTTTATTGACTATTACCTGTGACAATGTTTGTTTTTTGGTGAATAAAAATCTGAATCTGAATATTATAGTTTTACGGAATAACACATATTTTGCAAATTTTTAATGATAATAAAAGGAGGAAGACACGTTTCTTTTCTATTTTTAATCTGGCTGTGTGTTTAAAAAAAAATTCATTTAGACTTTACATATAAGTAAAGAACATATAAATAATTCTTCATATTTAAATGGACATTAAAATAACTGGATATTTAAAACAATCATGCAAAATACACTAAAATTAAAACTATAAAATAAAAATTAGGACATATATAAAAATAATTCCCGCTCTGCAGTTAATAGACAACAACTATTCATATAGTCATTCAAAATATATACTCTGAAAATCAGGATCTTAAGAATAAATAAATAAGCTTATTGGTATTCCTGAAGAAGAACAAAATAACATTCACAAAGTAAAAAGGAGATTCTTTTTTTTAAGGTACTGACCTCCAAAACTTGAATTGTAAGCAACTCCCACTCCACAATAATTGTTGTTGGCACTCATTGCAATTTCCCCAGCACACTGAGTGCCATGAGAAGGCGTCTCCCATTCATTATAAGGTGGTTCACAACCGGGCACATTAAGGCAATAGTCATAGCTCAAATCTTCTCTCTAGAATTAATAATTTTGCTTGTACTACTAAATATTAATGTGGAGTTTCATTTCTTATTTTAATTTATTTTCATTCATCATAACAGATACTGGCCTAGTAATGATAAGCCAGTCTTCATATATATATATATATATATATATATATATATATATATATATATATATATATATATATATACAGGGTGTCCCGTAAGTAGCCAGCCAAACTTCTGGAGGTCATTCCTTGGGTTAAAACAAACAACAAATTTCATGTGTACAAATCGTCTATCTCGCTCCATTATCCGGCTATCTGTCTGTATGTGTTTTTTACTAAAAACGTAATATCTCAAAAGTTATTTAAGATAAACCTATGAAAATTGGTATCAATGTTGACCTTTATAGTATCCATGTATTATTTAAATTTCATTTTTTTACAACAACAATCTTTTTCAAAATGGTGGCCATTTTAAATTTTTAACGCCAAATATCTTGATAACCTTAAATTTTACTAAAAACTTGTAACTTACAAAAAAGTTTAAGAATTTATTTCTATAAATAATTATATAAAAAGTTTTAAGATTGAACAACTATTAACTGAGAAATTACAATTTTTATCAAATAAAAATATGCTTGATATTAATAAAATTGAAAACTTTAGTTTTCAAATTTGATAAAAATTGTAATTTCTCAGTTAATAGTTGTTCAATCTTAAAACTTTTTATATAATTATTTATAGAAATAAATTCTTAAACTTATTTGTAACTAACAAGTTTTTAGTAAAATTTAAGGTTATTAAGATATTTGGCTTTAAAAATTTAAAATGACCGCAATTTTGAAAAAGATTGTTGTAAAAAATGAAATTTAAATTGTACATGGATACTGTAAAGATAAACATTCATACACATTTTCATGGTTTTATCTTAAATAACTTTTGAGATATTAAGTTTTTAGTAAAAAACACATACAGACAGATAGCCGGATAATGGAGCGAGATAGATGATTTGTACACATGAAATTTTTTGTTTGTTTTAACCCAAAGAATGACCTACAGAAGTTTGGCTGGTTACTTACGGGACACCCTGTATATATATATATATATATATATATATATATATATATATATATATATATATATTTTATTTATTTTTTTTTTTATTTATTTATTCATAAGACGCCGATCGTCAAGATATGGCCGAATATGGATTTTGAATGAGTGTGATGAGTGTTGATGAGCGAATGTAGTCATTGTTACCAACTAAGGCTGACTATTCCTTAGAAAGTGTCATTAATTAATAGCCCAATGAAAAATGAACAGCCGGTGGTTATCAGCTGATCCTTCTTAAAATGTATTGACTCTGATTGGGATCGAACTGACAACCTTTAGCACATGAAGCTGGGATTGAACCAACTACGCTTCCGACCAATTATATATATATATATATATATATATATATATATATATATATATATATACAGTAGAACGTCAATAATCCGGATTAATTGGGACCGGACCCCATCCGGATTATCAAATTATCCTGATTATCGAAATTACCTTAAAAAGGCCAGTATACACGATGAAAGTACATAAAAATTTTAATATTTTATATTTTCTCTTATACAATAAAGGGTTTAGAGGTGAAATTAATCCAAAACATATTTTATGTTCAAACACTGTATTGTAATTTGTTAGTAGCAACATGTGTACAGTAAAAACATCAAACACTATTTGAGCTTTAAAAAAAATGTGTAATAGGTTTTTGAAGTACCTGAAGCAGTAGTGGTTAGTTTTTTGCAGCTATGTCCTTAATTCGTTTTAATTTTTTATGGTACGATGTTTTAATTTTTTGCTACAAGAACAAAACAGGGAATATTAATTTTAAAAAGCTAAATGTTTGAACGGATTAAAATCCGGTCATAACAGTTATGTAAAGTAAAAAATGTCAAAATCCATTTCCGTTTAAAAATTAATTTACATTTGAAACAAAATCGGTGTGCAGTAATACGTAGATACAAATCCAGATTATTGACGGTCCGGATTTTTGACGTCCGAATTATCGACGTTCTACTGTATATATATATTCTATTTAGTCCCACAAGATTCACAATGTATAAATATGAATTCAATTATTTAAAAAATACCCATGTATTCATAATAACAATCAAGCACCTCAATAAGATTAGGAGTTTGGATATTTGGAGGTATGAAGAATGTTGCAAATTTATTCCAGGTACATAATACAGTGTATAAATATTTGTTGGCGAGGTCTCATTACATGCAAAATGATCACAATTTCCAAGCCCTGTTTTTACTGTTATGAAAATAAAATAATGGTTCATGACAGCAGACAAACATTTTAGCTTTCATAAATGCATTTTATGAAAACATATATGTAGTATTTAATTTACATCTTTCCATGTAATTGGCTCAGCCCTCACTGTCAGGTAAGAGCTCAAGTGGGATCTCATGTCCATGTTATTATTCATTTTCATGTATATTATGCAATTAATTTAATATTCCTCTATGTCATTGTCTTTTTGTGTGTAAATACATAAATTCATTTCAACATGGCAAAACACCCTCCTCCCACTTGCTCAAAACCACCACTGCTCTCTTCTCACAGAAATGTTTATTTTTTAATTTTGGAGTACTGAATTGGTTTCTTCTATTTTAAATTGCAATCTTGCCAAGTTTATTCGCTTTATACCTTTTAAATTCTGACTGATAAATTGGGTTATTTAATTGAATAACTTAAAAAAGATCTTCTACATTTTCAAACCTCATCTTCACTCATTGAGTGAGGTTTGAGCATAATCAAGATCTGTTCTTATCTGAGTATAATAGGTTTCTTTGGAGTTTCATTAAATGATGTCTTGGCCAGTGTATGTGTCTGTCTCATTTGTGTGAAGGGCTGAAAAGTAACAAATAGGTGTAGCTGAGCTGGACTATTTGAATTTGAAGTAAGCCATTTACTTTCTGTTACAAATGAGGATAAAATTATTCGAATTACATGTATTTATGTATATATTTGTGCTTACGTGTGCAAATCCATAAATGTGTTTTAATTTATTTGAATGAGTTTCTTCATAAAATATTTGTTTTTCAATGCAAGGGGATCCACAAGTATTATTTATTTAAACTGTACATTAAAACTGGCTATTTTACTGCTACATAATGAGTTCAACAACAAATATTCTCTTACTTACAAAATTATTCACTAGATCAGGGTGGTTCCCCTGTACACCATCATCAACCACTGCGACCTTTACCCCCTTGCCTGTGTAACCCATATTATACACAGGTACTATGTTGTGGTCCATCACTGGTCCATCACTGGTGCGGTAATCTTGCTGCAAATAGAAGGCATATTGTACTGCAACTTTGGGCAAATAATACAAAAAATAACTCTATTAACATTGATTATTGTCATATTTTTATCAGTACTAACATTCTTATTCAATTATAAATCATATTACCTTTACTGTTCATCGTTATTTTATTCATTACCCAACCTAAAATGTGTATTTACATTTGTTGAAACAAAAAGTCCTCGTGTTAAAAATGTATATATATACCATACTGTACATATATATACAAAAAATCATTTTTTGCCAATGCAACTTCTCCCTTATTTTTTGACCAATTTAAAATTTGCCTCTGTTCTTAGTTGTCCAATAAGGTCTTAATTATTTAATAAAATATGGTTTCCAACCATAAAAGTAACAGCTGTTCAAATGAAAATAATGATTTCCAAAACGTTTTAACAGCTGTTGGAATATAAGCTATGGTGATTGTAATATTGAGGAGGCTAGATCTTTCATAATTTTAAACCAGGGAAGGTTGTTAGCATGGTTTTATTTACATTTGATTGTAGGGCTCCGTTCTACTTGACTTAAAAGTTACAAAGGTAATCTAGTTCAGTTTAATTTTTTAAATTAATCTTAAGCCTAGTTAAGACAAATGAAATTATCATGTTTTAACTAGGCTAAGTAATATTACTGAGTGTTTATACAAATAAATAGTTAGCAACACAAATAATATGAGAGAAGTAGTGTAAATAAAAGTAATATTATGATTTTATATTATTCAGTTAACTTAATATTATTTGTAGGTAAAAGGAACATGCCGAGGGAGAAGTGGCCTTGTTGTTCCATTGGTTCATCATTATTCATTTGTTCATTTTCACCTTCTTCATACTCAATTACATCATTTAAGTATTTAGATACATTTTGTAACACGCACAACTAACTATCATTGTTTGAATTTTCTCCAGGGATATTCTGACACAGTTAGCGGTTATTGGGAATCGTTGCTTTAATTGCCCTAACACTCTCAGTGACCACTCTTACCCTAGCATCCCCAATGAATCGTAAAAACAGCTCTATTTGTGAACAGATAGAAAGCGCTCCTCTTCTTCTTCTTTCGTCAGTTTCAGATACAAATTCGGTCGTCAAAAATTTTACATTTTCATTCTCTAATCTTAATAACGGTTTGCATTAATTCGGAGGAATTTGCCGCTGTTCACCGCATACTTTCCTCTCACAAATGTTTTTAATCATCACCATGGCAGAGGCTAGACGAAAAACTAAACAGTTTCTCAACCTAAGTTAGTTGAGGCAAGCTACCTGACCGGAGGGGTAGACCAGGATAATGGCCGGCCCGGCGAGTAAATCCCATTAGTCACGCGTCGCCGAATGCACCACCTAAACACGGAAATGTAAGGGATAAATTTGAAAATGTAATAAATACGTTATCTTATAAAAAGCGTTATACTGTATTTTTAGTCATCAAAAAACAAACAATTGTGTGTTTATCCCATGTTAATCGGCCGACTTTCAGTATTAAAGCTAATGATATATTTTTTCAATATATCATCGTTAAAAATTACATGTTTTATCTTTAAAATTTAAATTTGGCTAATTTAAAATGTATATAAATGTACTGTATATAAATAAAATATAATAAATACAACAAATATATATCATAATATAATAAATATAAATGTATATAAATAAACTGTAGAAATTAAACTGTATATTTAACTGTAGGCTATATTTTAATTTTTGGTCTATTATATCTTCGTCACCTATTTTTAATCCCATTGTTTCTTCTCAAATATTTAAAGTCCTTTATAGTTATGTAATTGATGAATGCAGTTGCATTAAATATTTATAACGCTACCTAAGTTGTCTGAATCTTCCACCATGATTTCCTCTTCTTCCAGCGGAAACGCTGATAATTTAGGAAACGGCGTTGTAGCAGGGTATTCAATGATTCATATTTTCGCAGAAGCGAATTTGTTGGAGATTTCCGGCTTCCGTCCAAGTAAACAGGAAGAAGCCATTACCTGTACAATGTATTGAGGCTTTAAATACCACGACAAGTTATTTTCTGTATCATTGCTAGTCATAGCAGCTGAGAAGACACCCGAGAGGATTCTACTAGCGCAGAAGTATATCACCATACATGGACGATGGAGTATACTTAGTAGTGGCGAGAGGAAGATTATATTAACAGTGTTTGGAAATCTGTTAGCTGAGATAGATAGATAGATAGATAGATAGATAGATATTTAATGCCATTAGATATTTCACAAAATACATTGGCTTAGTCATAAGATACAGACAGCACTGGTCTACTCTCTAAAGTCCATTTCTGTCCATTTCTGCGTCACAAACTCAGTTACAGAATAAAATTGATGCTTGATTAAGAATTCCTGCAGAGTCTTTTTAAAATCTTTCTTGTCAAGTTGTCTAATGTCTAGCGGAATTTTATTATACAATTTACTAGCCATTATTAGTGGACTCTTATCACTTTTAATTAGTCTAACCTGAGGCAGGTTTACATCATTGCAATATCTTGTCTCATGGCTATGGATCGCTCCTCTCAGCTCAATTTGTTTAAATTTGCTCTTAGGTTGAGCAAACATTGCAATATATATAAAGAGTAGAGGGTTAGTATTTTAAATTTAAAAAAACCCCTCTGCAATGTTCAAACTTATTAATCTTAGCCATAATTCGTATGGCTTTTTTTTGTAATAAAAATACTTCCTGAGCATGAGAGGAGCCTCCCCATACAATAAGGCCATATGACAAGTGAGGTTGAAAAAGCCCAAAATATGCCTGCCGGAGACTATCCTCATCGATTTCCCCGCAAAGTCGTTTTAAGGCATACACACTTTTGCTTAATATTTTTTTTATTCTAATTATGTGGTGATGCCAATTTAGTAGTTGGTCAAATATTATACCAAGAAAAGGAGGATTAATATTGATATTATCAGTGCTAGGTATTTCTTTTAAGCTGAACACCACAGTTTTAGTCTTTTCCGTATTTAGGGCCAATTTATTTGCAGCCAACCAATTTCCAACAATATCCAAATTTGATTTTGAGTCCACTATCGCCTGGCTGCAATTTTTATGTCTAGTGATGACAGTAGTGTCATCCGCATAGAGTATTACTCCTGCAGGCACATTAACACTGAGGTCATTAATAATTATTAGAAATAGCAGAGGCCCGAGGACAGAGCCCTGAGGCACACCGCTATTTACTGATAAATGACTAGAGGTACTATTACCAATTACAACATATTGGGTTCTTTCCTCTAAATATGTTTTAAACAAATTCAATGGAGTATCTTTGATATTGTAATATTCTAGCTTTCTTAGTAGGATTTCATGCGACACTCGATCGAAAGCCTTGCTTAAATCGCAATAAGTGACTGCAGCAAACTCATTCTTTTCAAAACTATCAAGAATCTTATCGACTAAACTGATTATGGCATCAGCAGTGGATAGGCCACTCCTAAAACCAAACTGATCTTTACAAATAAGATTATAACTTTCCAAGTAAAATATCAGCTGTTTCGAAATAATAAGTTCAATAACCTTAGAAAATACAGGGACTATTGCTATAGGTCTATAGTTTCTAATCTGATCCCTTTGTCCTTTGAGTCGACATCTTCACTTCGAGAAGTAGCAGAGCGGACAGCGGTTTTAACAGGGACAAGCAGAGCGACTGTGGAGCGTATAAGGAAGGAAGCTAATGAAGGAAAACTCACAACGCCTGGTAAAAAACGACCTAGAGCGACAGGTGCCACATCAAGAATGAGAAAAACATCAGACTTCACAAAGATTGGAATCCGACGCATAGTACATGACATGTTTAGACAGAATAGACCTCCGACGTTGACATCTATTACAGAGAAAATTAATGAAGACGACAGTTTACCAGCAATGAGCAGAGCTACAGTTCATCGGTATATCACTGATCTGGGATTTGTGTACGAACGCCGGACACGACGTTCGGTGTTTATTGAAAGAGACGATCTTGTCATTTGGAGAAGGAAATATTTAATGGAGATCCGGAAATACAGACTTGAAAATAAACAAATTTTTTACCAGGATGAGACATTTTTGAATGCAGGACACACAGTGAAGCACGCTTGGAGACCGTCTTATATCAAATCCGCACGACACGCTGCGTTGGAAGGTGAAACGACTGGACTAAAGAACGTTCCAGGGCGAGGAGGACGCCTGATCGTTGTCCATATTGGAAATGAAAATGGATTTCTCAAGGAACGAAGTGATGAAACAGTTCACAATGACGTGAGGCTAATTTTTCAAGGGAAGAAAAACAAAAAGTGGCTTGGAGGGGTGGACTATCACGAAGAAATGAATTCTGCTTGTTTCGAAAATTGGTTTGAGGAGAAACTCCTGCCGAATTTACCACCCAGAAACGTCGTTGTAATGGACAACGCCTCCGACCATTCCAGGACCGTGGAGAAATTTCCACAAACATAAGCTGGAGAAAAGATGATATCCAGAAACATCTGACAAATAAAGGAGTCCGATGGTCTACTACACTTGTAAAAGCTGAACTTTTACAGTTGGCGGAACCTTTTCGAATGTCAGCTAAAAGATATGTTGTTGACCAGATGGCTGCTGAAGCTGGACTAAGTGTTAAGGTTACCTCCTTACCACTGTGATTTGAATCCTATTGAACTGGCATGGGCACAAGTGAAGAACAACGTCGCACTGCATAATGTTTCTTATAACATTCATGATGTTGAAGAAATGTTGAACAATAACATATCAAACCTGTCACCCGAAACATGGAAGAAGTTTGTGGAGCATGTGAGGAAACTGGAAGATGCACTGTGGCAAGTGGACAACCTTGTAGATAGTTTTACAGATGAAAACCGCATTGTTGTGAACCTCGGCAACTCTAGTGATTCCGAAACAGAGAGCAACAGCGAACTGGAGGAAGAGGAAATCCTGGCCGAATGCCTTCCTCCAGAGTAACATAATGAAGACAGCAGTGTACAGTAAACAAAATAAAAAATAAACAAAAACTATAAAATACAAAAAATAATAAAATTTAAAAATAAAATAAAAATGTGACGAAGCTCTTATTGACCAAAACTTTTAATGCGGCCTCTGGCAGTCTCAAGCCTGCAAAACGATCTTGATCACTTAAACGCAGAGAGAAAGTTTGTCACACATTAAATGGCAAATTCAATACACTATCTATTACCATCATATGAAGCCACATAGATACATTTACATTTTAAAAATAAAACATATAATTTTTAACGATGATATATTGAAAAAAATATATCATTAGCTTTAACACTGAATGTCGGCCGATTAACATGGGACAAACACACAATTGTTTGTTTTTTGATGACTAAAAATACAGTATAACGGTTTTTATAAGAACGCATTTATTACATTTTCAAATTCATCCCTTACATTTTCGTGTTTAGGTGGTGCATTTGGCGACGCGTGACTAATGGGATTTACTCGCCGGGCCGTCCTGGCCATTATCCTGGTCTACCCCTCCGGTCAGGTAGCTTGCCTCAACTTAGGTTGAGACACCGTTTAGCATGCCCTATACCAGCTTAAAAATCGTTAAGAATATTCTAAACCTGCTAAGTATTTTGTACTCTTTATTCATACTAAAACCTAGTATTTTCCATACCATTCGGATCAGTTAAGAATGTTCTACAGGAAGTAGAATATTCTAACTTTTATTCACTTCAAAGGTAGAATGTTCTTTGAAATATGTAAGTATTAGAATATTCTTGTTTTTAGTCATTTCACTCCATGTACTGATAATTAACTCAACAGAATGGAATCAGCTGTTTTTATTTTGTTTCTGATTTTCGAATCTACATTGCTTTCAAAAATGTACTATAATTGAAAAACATATATCACTTAATTATTAGCACAAAACAATTTTGTTGCATATGGCTTCTGATTGTTAATGCATACAGATTCTGATGGTTTTTATTTACTTTATTTTATGAGTTGATGTTTCATCTTATATTTGTTGTGGTAATGAATTAACCAATGTTAGTTTTATTTGTGGATAGATGAGACTAATATTAGTCAAGTAACAGCAATTTTAATATTAGTTGGAACTATTTGGATACCGGTATTTAGTTCAACTAGTGAGTCCCGTTGCTCGAAATCGAGCAATAAATTATCTCTTAATATGGATCCAAAGATGGTTCATGTACAGAGACATGGTGAACGCTGTTGGATCATGAATAGACAGTCAAATTTCTCTCTCCTGGAGGGGCCCCAATATTAAGTCGTGAAATCACTGCACCAGTCCTAACACATTTCGATTGAGTTTGATTTTACAATCAAAATGTGCAGCAGCTTTCAGTTTACTCTGTATCCAATTTAGAGCAGCTGATGTAGTGTATAATTTACTACTGTACTTAATTATTTTTAATTTTGAAAGTTTAGCCTGCCACAATTTTATTCATTTTGTTTTTGTTTAACAGCTGTTAACCCTGCAGTACTCACGCGGGCTATAGGTGTAGCCAAGCCATTGTATTTTGCCATTTTTCTCAGATAACTGTGGGTAAGGAATAGTCAGCTCCTCAGTGCCTTCCTATTAATAAATGCTTTAATCGGTCTGTGTGTTTTGGCATGTTTTTGAGAGTGGCTGTTTGTTCTATTTGCTTCCAAAGTGTTGTGGGCTACACTTGTAGCCCACACGAGTATTCGCATTATTGGAGTTCACAATGGTAATTTATTTGAATTTTAAATTTTTTATTTATTTTTTTGAACTTTATACTATTTAAGTTGTACTTTGACATCTTGTAAGTCGAGAAAAAATAATTCGTAAAATTAATATGAACAGAACACTACAAAATTACACAAAATATAAAATTATACATTGCTTATTTGGTGGCAGGACATGGCTATGGTAATCCTGTACAAGTGAAAACAAATATTTTCCTTGAAACTTTCGAATTTGTTGTAAGACAAGTCTTTAAACACTAGTATGGTTGTATGACACGTTAACAGTCAGTTTTGTTTAGTAGAAATACAAAATACTGCATGGGCTACAATGGTAGCCTTGACATTATGGCTTTAATTCGAAAGCAAAATTATAACAAAACTCCTAGTTTTGTAGCAGTAGTACATGAACAATGCATCTAAAGTAGCAATTTTTGTGCTTTTTATAAAAGTATCAATATCTCAAAAACCAAGCGACTTTTACAAGGGTCATGTTTTGTTATTTGGGTTAGTCATTGGCTTGCCTATCACCCCTTTGAGTATTATCGTTGACTTACAGGACACCCTGTATAGATAAACCAGTCCAACTTTCTTTAGCAATCAATTATGAAAATTTGTTAAGATTTACAGTTATAAATAATGTTCTGCATTTTACTTTATTGAGAGTAGCTCTGTCCTATACTCAATTCCACGTTCACCGTGCAGTACAGATTTTACGGGAAATGGTCAACTACTACCTGTACTGTAAATATAAAGTTTTTTGTTATGTGGGTTGCGTCAACTGTCCTCGCGACCCGCGTGAAGGCGCCAAAGTAGATATTACTACTTTCTGCTTTCTGTAGGCTACGTAACAATAAAGATGGTCATATGATGTGTGTTTCAGTTATCTGTGATGCTTTTTATCACTATGGATTGGTATTTTAAAAAAAAACAGCCTATGATAAAAGTGTAATAGGAAATTTTAAAAACGTGATTAAAATTCATCTAAGTGCTGTAGGTTTACTTTAATATGAAACAATATACGAGTTACAGCATAGACTAACTAAACAATATTGGTTAGTTAGTCTATAGCTACAGTAACTCAAAAATCTAATTAACACGCAAAATACCGAAAAAGTACAATAATATGATTGCTTAAGGGTCCTGTAGGTGTCTTTTAATATATGACCGGATTGTCTTGAATAGATTATAGATTTATTACGTGGAAAAATTGGTACAAATAAAATTGATCCGTCGCTTTTCTCGCAGTTATAAGGTTCTGAACGTGGGAAGGAAAGGAAACAATCTGTCCTGTGTTGTCTACTATCGGGGACGTCAACAGTCCTCTATTATAAATAGAATGCCTCGACAGGGCAACAACAATAACAAATAGTTACTGATAAGACGGGCTTGTAAACGTTAGTCCAACTGCCAAACAATTGATCAGTTTGGTGGAGGTAACTTGCCTTTGTGGACGTGCGTTGTATACGTGACTATAGTGAATATAGTGATTTATTAAGTTTTATTTATTTATCACACATAATTGCGTAGTGTAACATTTGTTTATAGTTTTTA
Organism: Stictocephala bisonia; assembly: GCA_035578905.1. NCBI lineage: Eukaryota > Metazoa > Arthropoda > Insecta > Hemiptera > Membracidae > Stictocephala > Stictocephala bisonia. The sequence goes on from JAQJVL010000231.1 coordinate 557,304, forward strand.
TTCTTTACACTAAGATTTGATACGTTTATTACGACATATTGATTTTGTGATATGGCGTCGAGATCTGCAGGAAAACCTATTAAAAGTGGCGACCGTAAAACAGTGTTGAATGTTTTTAAATACTTCAAAAAATCATTTCCTGAAGAAAATGTGACATTTTGGGTTAAAAAAACTAGTGAAGCAACTTTAACCAGTGTGCGCTCGGTTTACAAATTTCGGAAAGAGGAGAGCACTAGGAATATCGTAACGCCAAGAAAAACACCGCGTAAAATAGAATACAAAACTAGTAGGAAACTTAAATATGATGGGTTTGTTGTTGGAACTATTCGGAAGATTATACATTCCTTTTTCGCTACTAATACACCTCCAACACTTTCTGCAGTTTTAGAAAAAGTAAACGAAGATCCAGATCTTCCCGAGTTTAAAAGAACAACGCTGTGGAGGCTGGTTAGGGAAAATGGATTTTGCTTTGAAAAGCGCAGAAGACAGTCTTTATTGTTAGAAAGAGACGATTTAATTGTTTGGCGCCATTCATACTTAAGATCAATGAGGCAGTTTAGGAAACAAAAGAGAAATATTGTGTTTATGGACGAAACATGGGTAAATGTTGGGCAAGCGACCTCAAAAATATGGAGAGATACAACTATTAAAACACCGAAGGATGCTTTCTTAGCTGGACTGACGACGGGGTTAAAAGACCCAACTCAACGAGGGCCCCGTTTTGTTATTGTGCATGCAGGAGGAGAAAGTGGCTTTGTTGAAGGAGCGCAGCTTATATTTTTAGCAAAAAAAGGAGCAGCCGATTTCCACGCTGAAATGGATGGAGAAACATATGAAAAATGGTTTGAAGAACAATTAGTCCCTAATGTTCCTCCCGGTACTGTTGTTGTTATTGACAACGCATCGTACCATAGCCGTAAAGTGGAAAAAATACCAAATACAAAAACTAAAAAAGAAGACATAAAGAATTGGTTAATAGCTAAACAAGTAGCTTTTCCACCGGACATCTTGAAGAAAGAACTGCTCGCTGAGGTGCAAAAAATTAAGCATCTTTTTAATCTTAACGTTGTCGACGAGATAGCTAAGACCCATAAACTCGAAGTTCTGAGACTCCCTCCTTATCATTGCGAGTTAAATCCTATAGAATTAGTGTGGAGCCAAGTTAAAAGGCATGTGGCTGTTAATAACAAAACGTATAATGTCAAGCTAATGGAGCCATTAATTGAAAACGCCTTTAAGGCCGTCACAAAAGAGCAATGGAACAACTACTGCAATCACGTGGACAAAATTGAAAAAGAAATGTGGAAGATTGATAATTTGCAGGATGACGTGGAACCTTTAATTATTCAACTCTCGGGGTCTTCGACAAACTTGTCCAGTGAGGGAGAAGATAGCTCAACTACGTCACACGTCAGCGTTGAATCTGGAGTTGCTTTGCTACAGTAAATCAAGGAAGGCAATCAACGTGAGTAAAGTTATAAAAATAAAATAGGAATATCATGACATCATAATTGTAGCCTATGGCCTATATGAATAAATATATTTGGTGTTTAATATACATATTCTTACTTATCTATAACTGCGTTAATTATCATTCCAAATTTATTACTTTCACATGACTGAATCTTATTTAACTTACATTGTTTAAGTGTTAAAGAATTGCTCTCTGAACTCTTTTTATCTATGAATAAAAGTAAGTTTAAGACAAAACTAAATAAAATATAGGCCCAACCGAAGTAAAATAATTAATTCGGTGTATAAAGGAGCGTTGCGCGAGAGTTGATGTTTTTTGGACGGCTAGTAACGACGAGACTGCCGTTTGGATAACATGGCGTATGGGCGCTCCGTACTGCACGGTGAACGTGGAATTGAGTATAGTCAAGTAATTTCTACCAAGTTAAGTAGAATTTATAAGGTAGTTATCATGATGACGTCATTGGAGAGATCGTTCCACCAGCTGTAGAAATACCCGTTATTTTACGCAACAGAATAAATAAAAGTATTGATAGTAAGGAACTGTTATCGCTGTAACCAGTTGCAGTGAACTATTACTAATATTTATACTATCTGGAACTGCAGAAACTGTTTAACTGGTAGTATCAGTATCGTAACGTGAGAACATTTACTATGTTTACCGAACATTTATCGGTACTAATTATTTTTCAAAATATTTGTTTAGAAACAAAAAATTTCCATCGTATTTATAACATTAGAAACGGCCTCTCTTTATATTATATTAGCATAGAGAAGGTCTATGATATTACCGTTCCTAATTGTATACTTCAGCTAAAAATATAAGTAAACCTTTATATTTCTAGACTAACAATACTTCTTATTATATTTTAATAATTTACTATACCTACTCATGTATGTGTTTATTGTAATTTGTTCATCCTTTTAAGTAAGTTTCTTCCATTATCTGTTAATTTATTTCCATATGCCTTCCTCTTTTGTGATTCCTTTCTGTTTAAGGATTATCATAATAAATGTTCTCGTTCTAACATGCATGTTACAGCAACTTCGTCAACCACATTATATTTTATTTTTAAACGCTCTATCAAATTTAAAAATAATAATTTGATATATTATTATAAATAATAATTTTATAATAATATAACAAATTTAATAATAATAATAATAATATTGTAATAACACCCTTTCCTTTTATAATTCCACTAGTGCCATGAAATTGCAGGAAATCAGCTCCATTTTAAAAACTAAGGGAAGCCAATCACTAGTTTGATTCATTAGGCCTCCTTTCAAAATTGCTGAAAGCCAATCTGAGCTTTTGCTGGGACATTGGAAACATTGGACATCATATACAATACTTAATTGTACAATATAAACAAAAATTTAATCAAGGCCTTGATTAATGTAAGCCTTGAAGTATATATAAGCCTTGATTAAATTCTCCTAAAGTAATAAAAGACTGCTGGCAAAATGGCAATAGTTAGTTGTTTTTAAAATAAATAGTAAATAATTATGAAGACAATACTGTGAGAAATCAGCTGTAAAAACATTGTTACAAAAATATTAGGTTATCGTAACATGTTACTGGAGTACTCTGCAAGTCGTTATAACACTCCTCAAACACAGTGACAGCTCCGGCTAAAAGTCAGCTCTTCTCTCCAATGACGTCATCATGATCCCTACCTTATAGTTCTACTTACCTTGATTTCTACTATGAATTTCTAATAAGATGGCCATCATGGTCTGACCTTGCAACCAACAGCTGCATATTTAAACAAGTAACTTTTAGTAGACTTTCATAACGATTAGTTGTAAAGTTAACAGTAGATGTCTCTGAGTGATATGTTATTCTGGTGGGAAAATATATTAAATATTTTAAACCAGGTTCATTCAACATGTAACTTACATTCTATATTCACGAAACTCAAAAATTTTTATACTTCCAGCGATTATTATATTTTCCTGACAATGTATCCAAAACTATATGTAATTTACTTTTGTGTTTACATTTGAAATAGGCAAACAAAAAATCGCAGCTGATGCAAATTGTAAAGAGTCATCCTTTACTTTTACTAAAAACAACTTGAATTCCTTTTGTATAATATTACCGTAATTGATTATTTGCAATCTAATGTCACTAGGTTTACTTTTATATTTAATGCCAGATCTAGATACAGTAATTATTCCAACCTCATATGAATCACTTCTGGCCAAAGAAGAGATTATTGAATAGCCTCAAAATTTCAATCTGTTTCAATATTTCTCATTTTATGTTTACATAAAATTACCACACTTATGCCGGACAGATTGTGACCTGCATGTAATATTTAGCTTGTATACAGGTTCGAGCACTAGAGAGCAAACGTTCCACTACTCTGTCACCACACATAACGGACATAACTAATCTCCGCATTCAAGCTCCTGTCTATTCTTAACTTCCATAATTGTGTTTTTGTTTTAAAAAAATAACTGAGTCACTATATAGTTTTGTTTTATTGTTACTATTTATTGTTTACATTTATTCATTGTGTTAATAAAAGAATAAATTTAAAAAATGCTAGTTGTTTATTTTATAAACAATTCATATTATAACTGTTTATAAAATATATATCTGTACGTGTATGGGTGGGCAAGTGGATCAGTACCACTGTACACATTCTGTAATATTAATTGTTGTTTGAATATGAAATAATGATTTAATTTTATTGTTCTGAGCTTGTTTGGTTTGTGTTGATAAAACTAACAAATGGTCACTGCTCCTGATGACGTAATGGGAGAAACTTACTACTGCTTAAATAGCTTGTAACCTTCTGTCCACTGTAGTTTCCATGATTTTATGGTAAGGTAAATGAAGGAAGAGTTGTTCTCTCCCTCACTTTCACCACTCAGTGCGACTATCACACCATTGCTTTCAGTATGTCACAATCTAAGCTGTTTTATTATATATCAAGGCTTTTTCCATTAAGAGTAATTTGTGAGGATTCTATTCTTGATGGTAAATATAAGATATTTTTATGAAATACTTTCAAATAATGTTAATTTTTGACAATTTTCTATTTGTACTAAAATACTGTTTGACTCGATTCTTTATGCGTAATAGCATTATGACTATTTCTCGAAACCTGATAACAAGATCCTCTGGGTTTGACCTGATGTAGTGACCTGAGAGTGGAGGAAGTTTTACTGATTAACTTTTACTAGATACTTTATGTATTAATTGTGAGAACAAAATGAAATAGCTTCTCATTCAATTTTATTTACTATAAAACCTCAATTCTGTTACTAAATTAATGCAAAATTATAATATACTGTAACTAAAAATTAACATATATTTTGTAGTATAATACATAAATTGAACATTAAAAAAAAAATCTCTGAGAAATCAGAGAACCAGCAGAGCTTCATTAGTTGACTTATCATTGACATATTTTTATGTAAATATGCAAGGTAAAGGAAACTTACCATATACCATTGTTTTTTCCACAGAGGGTCATTGAACATAAGGGCATAAGCACTGATCTTTTGACTAAGTGTCTCTATGTGTTTTGTGGGGCCATTATACGTAGCCAGCTGCTCCTTCTCAGCAGGCTTGGTGGAGAAGGTGCCCAACTTTGTTAAATCTCCTTGAACACTGTTTGCCTGTAAATACAAAATGACTGAGCTACTTACTTTGGTAAAATTATAAAAAAAAAAAATAATAATAACAGTGAATTAATAAGCGTACAGATTAGAAAATTCCTCCTAGACAGTTTTTCACACAAACATATCCAAAGAACAGACAATGTGGGTGTGAGATTTCATTGACGGATACACTATTACAAATAAGAGAACATTACACAACATAAGCAAGTGTAAATATTAATTGGGTTGATTTTAATAAACGAAGTATACAATATTTAGAACTAAGGGACTCATATAGGAATCCCTTTGTTCTGAGGATGGTAAAGGTAGCTTTTACCAAAATCAATGTATGTAATATTTGTATGTTCTTCGACTGATATTATATTTGAGTTGAGTGACGTGTGTTGTTGTCATTTATAACAACATGTAACATAATAACTAAGAAACTATCAAATAACTTTTACCTTGTATGAAGATAAACAAATAAAATTAAACTTTGATTTTTTTTTATTTATTTGTAGGATATTCTAGGTTAGGTTAAAGAGCACTAGGCCAGAAAATAGTATAATAGGAGAGGTAGGGCATCAGCAAACTTACCTTAGAAGACAAATCCACTAACAACATAGTTGTAGTAAATAAATACAATAGAATCACACATTTCACAAATTTTCTGTATCACTGGCACTTTCTTCGGGTGATTAGAGAGTCTCTCTTTCTACTTGTCTGAAGAAAGTGCCAATGGCACAGAAAATTTGTGAAACATGTGATTCTAATGTATTTGTTTACTACACTGTGGTGTTAGTGGACTTGTCTTCTAAGATTTGTAGTATGGAAATTTGTAGTACGGAAATTAGTTGAATTAATCCTTCATATCATATACAGGAATAAAGGTTCCCTGAAATGTATAAATAAAGCCACATACCTTATAGGTTTCATCAAATAAAAATAAATAATATAGATTTGTACTTCTCTGACACAATTTAAATTTTATTTTTTTAGTAAAAATTAGAAGAATTAAAAAAAATAGTCTGTCATGGTAAAAAATCAGCTATAATAAAACTATATTAAAACTAAAAGTAATTAGTTTTAAGCTATTAGTATAACTTACCATAAATCTAAGAAGGTTAGGTGGTATTTTTATGCAAGAAAAGAGGCCTCCAGGACTATTGGCACAGCTGGGTTTACTTGTGATGCTACTTGGAATGTTAGTTAGTCCTATTCGTTGGAATATCTCTCTCATCATATTTTCACTATTCAAATGTACATCTGGATTAGGTCCAAAGTTATTATTATTACCGATTTTGTCATTTTTTCCGTTGTTATCTTGCCCTCTTTCTTTCATAGGGATGTATCCTCGCTTGCTTCGCTTTACAGTTTTTTGTTGCTCTGCCCATTTAACCTGAAATATTTTAATCAGGTACATAAAATTATATAAAATTGAACAAAGACTTTTCAAACTTCCTTTAAAATAATTTACATAAACAAATTAAACTTATTCAAGAGATGTTTACATATAACTGTTAATCTGAAAAAATTACACAATTATTTTCATTGGTTTGATTTATAATTATATGCAGTGCTGCCCCAGCCCTGCAAGCTGGCTCATCAGTTAAGGCCAAATGGGTTTATATTATTTTGTTTGTTGGTATTTGTTTTTTTTAGCAAATTTCTTATTATTTTCAGTAAAATTTTGCTAGTTTTCTTTATGGGAGGATTGTGAGCTTGAGCTACTCTGGTAGTCAAAAGATTGTAAATGTAATTATATTAAGTGAAGTGTGGATTGGTTCTGAAGAATTGGATTTTTGTAATATCAATCGATACAAAAAATTATCTAAATATAATTATGAATACTGACCCGACGTGTAAAATGTTCTGTAAGAAATCCTTCACATGAATTACCCATTATTGTAAAGAGTATTTTTTTCGGTGGGTTGGGTTTTTCTTTGGATAAGTTTTGAAACCCTCCAGTGTTTTGCATGTAGTGTTATAAGTTGACAACAAAATAATACAGAGACCAGTACTATGGTAAATTTTCTTTTCTAATGGACACCAAAATGGATGTTTCAAGTCTAGACAAATGTGCATTTTCTTTACTCTTTGTTAAAGGTTATAAAGCCATAGAGAAACTGCTAGTTTTCATTTGTGTAGTTTCAACCACAGGTGACGAAGTTCCAGTCACTGAAAGCTGTTTTGGAAAATGCCAACATTCCGATCGAGGATTGTATTGCTAATGCTTTTGATGATTTTCTAAAATGAGTGGTCAGTATAATAGTTTGACAGCAAAATTGTCTGAATTTATTCCAACCCATATTCATACTTGGTGCTGTGCCCATTTCTTAAACTTAGTTCTTACTGATACCTACCGGTGTCAGGTAAGTTAGTTACGTCCATATCGTTTTTTAGCTTACTACAAGAAGTTCAAGTATTTATGAAGGGTTCCCTGAAAAGCCTGCAAAATTTCTTTTTAAGAACACCTTCTAATAAGTAAGAATCTAGTAGCATGCCCAGGGGTAGAGTCGTAACAATGCTACAATAAAGATATTTGAAAGAATAGACGATTGGAACAGAACTGAAATTCCCACTCCACTAAACTTATATTTTTAAAATAAATAATAGCCTTATTTAAGATATCCATTTCTCCAGAGTTTAGTACAAAAACAAGAAGTGATGTTGAAGGTCTTCTTAAGAAGTTTACTAGTTTTATGACAGTATTAGTAACTGTAATGTTTCTTCGGACTTTCAAGATTACTCTCCTTTGTCAGAATACTTGCAAAGTACCTAGATTTTGTTCTGTACTTAAATGTCTCACTCTAACCTTAAAAAGTTAAGTGACATCTGTAGAGAAACTGTTCAGACTGCAAGATTGTTTGAACCATGACAAGGAATTTATGTAAAAGAGAAGAAACAGACAATTCTTTACGCAGTATAGACATTTATGCAGATTTAAAACAGAGGAAACTGAGAAAAATTAGAAGACTTGCTGGGGGAAATTCCAGTCCTGAAGGTACCATCCACACTCCAGAAGACAGATTTAAAACATAAGTATTTTACTGTATCATAAATACTATAACTACTACCATGGAAAACAGGTTCATGCAAGACAAGAGCTTGTTTTTAGATCTAGCGTGGTTTCGCCTTAAGAGATTTTGCAATAACAGCAATGACCCCAAAGAGCCTTAAAGTCAATAGCAGAGATTATTACAGAACTTGACTAGGAGCAATTTATTGAGGAGCTTAGTTCATTTACTGAATTTTGTCCAAGAATAAGCAACAAGACAATCAACGTTGAATACAAAGAACAACTGGATTCTTCAGAACATAGAAGGTTAAACACAGCTTTTATATAATTTTAAAATTAAAAAATGGTAGTTGACAAAAAACCTCACACTGTATATATTAAAACAATTATTATTTGTGACAGCTTCTTAAAATCACTGAACAAGTCTTATGCACTTATATAAGAAAGTAAGACTAGTAAATAAATAATATTGACTGTTGAAAACATTGACCTATCTTAGACTATAATAGTATACATCTACAACTCTTTATTTTAGGCCTACCTCATCGAGATCTAACAGCGTTTTTGTCAGGTGATGACTGTCACGTGTTGAAAACTTAGGGTGGTCATCACGAAATAATACATAGTGATCTTTAAAAGGACTTGCCTGTAAAACATAAGATAATTTCAAAACAAAGACAGTCTTAATATATTATATTGATTATTTAAATGTGAAATCAAATAATGAGCAGAAAAAACACATATTTTACTTAAACATATTTAAATAAATATAAGGTTCTAAAACTCTGAAAAATATAAAGTATACTTAAAGAAATATAGATATTCAAAAGATGTTCAATTCAGGCTGTTGTTCTGACATACTACCTTGTGTACCAATTATAACATCCCTGCCTATCTGTCTAGGATTAAACCAATAGCTTAATGTGGCTTCCAACTACAGGGATAGAAAAATTATGGTTACACCAGGAATTTGAATGTCAAGCCACAGCCTTCACTATAGCATTCAGTAGGCATGTTATCTACCTATAAAAATGATGTTTCTTACGAAAGAACTACTACATTCTTGTAAGTTTTGTATGTTTAAACAATAATAATCCTTCCACTATACTTTGTTCTTAAAAACTTCCAATGAAGGAAATGTTATTAATCTTTCACAATAATTATTTTGTTCTTGAAAAACTAGTTGTGCAACATTAAATTACATGTGAGGTGTCAATGAGATTTGCCACATTTTTTAAGTTGAAAATGAAAAATCATATGAGTAAAGGTTTGCATGTTTTGTAGTCTGGTCTATCAACTAACCAATATCGACTTATCCACACAAAGAGCTATTTATTAATACCCAGTAACCATGGTTTTGGTAGTGGAAGGATATATAATTTATCATGGAATCCAAACCACATAGTGTTTGTCTCGTTTTGTTGGTTCTATTGAAAAACTTGAGTCTCAGTTTCCTATCCAGACGAAAACCAAGCAATACTCACCACTGTTTTGGCAATGATGTTAATGACCCCTGAGCAGATGCCTATTCATATAGAAATTGAGTCATTCATATTGCCTATATTTATGATGTATACATAATTTATTGTTTGATAGAATTGAAATATTCCAATTCATAATAGGCAATTATAAATTTTATGTATATATTTGTATTAAATTTATATATTATATATATATATGTGTGTGTGTGTGTGTGAATGCAGTTATTAGAAAAATAATGATTACTGTCGGCACAGAAATTATGTGCACCCGAGTTTGAAGGTTGTTTTCTAAGGAACTAAGAGGCCAATGAAAGATCTAATCAGATCATTGTTTTCCTTGTTTCATTATTCGTTGTGACATATGTATTTTTAAATGTTGTTACAAGTTTTATTAATTTGTATACTAGTTTGAACAAAAAAAGTATGACATTTTAACTAATTTTAACTGAACATCAAATTTACATCATTATTACCCAAAAAAAATCAGTTTATTTATCATATTTATATTTTTATACTTGGTTGATAGGAATGTTTTCTATAATTATTATGAATTTTAGAGTCTTAACTTTACGAGAAAAAAGTTTTTATCGACTACTTGAACATTTTTTCTTGCCTTCTAGATGTCGTAAATTTAAATACTTGGTCTTGTACTCCTTATGACAAGTATAGTTAATAAATTATTTTCATATGTGTAAGTAAATATGGTGATTTTAAATCAAATTAAACCATTTAAAAATAACTTTAAATTGATAAATTAAAATAGATTTTATTTAATTATAAAATCACTGCACTCATTTATACATATGAAAGTAATATATCGTTTCCAAATATACATGTCAAGTAGTAATTTCTTTTACAACCTCTAGAAGTCAAGAAAACAATGTTTCGGGGAATTGATAAGAACATTTTTCTCGAAAAGCTGAAACCCTAACATTCGTAAAACTTATTGAAAACATTTCTCTCAACCAGGTATTAAAAAATATAAATGTGATACACTTACGGGTTTTTAAGTAATAACGATGTAAATGAGCTGTTCAGTGAAAATAAGTTTAAATTCCGGTACTTTTTTTACAACTAGGATAAACATTATTAACATATGTAATAAAATTTAAAAAATATAGGAAATAGTGAACAATTAAACTAGAAAAACAGAAGGATCTTTCGTAGGCCTCTTAGTTCCTTAGAAAACAACTTTCTAACTTGGGTGCAATTTCTGCGTAGTTTTTTTCTGCGTGGACAGTAATAATAATGTAATTGGGAATGATACGTCTCTCGTTAAACTAATTTTGTCAGGTATCAATAATAATATATAATAAGAAAGTTAAGGAAGATAAGTTTATGTGATAAATAAAGTTAGTCTTGAGGTCACTGCTGGATGCTGGTTATGTGAGTCATGTAAATATCACCTCCAGCGAATGGCCTCAGAAACACATCTCCTTGAGAGGGTGATCCCATAGTACTTAGAAATATTGCGGTTTAAAGTCCTCCAGTTGTAATTGTCCCAGAGCTCCAATAACGAAGGCATCCACAGATCCACAGATACTTTAAAGCCCTCCGTAGTTAGGACCCGAGCAAGTGGGGTGTAAGCGGCATACTTGTTATTCCTGGCAGCTTCAATGGCCTGGCAGCCATTCTACGGTGACATCAACAATCTTTGTAATTTTATTGTGTTGGTCAATGATCACCAGGTCTGGACGGCAGTGGGCCACCCCCTTATCGAAATTGACTTCTCGGCCAATCAGGTCAGATAGCGGAACCCGCCTGTTGACCTAGACTTGATAATATACAGCCTGTATACATAAAACCTCGTCAAGTTCCTTGTACAATTAAGACTCCAGTCGAGAAAGAGCTAGTACGACTTGAAAAAGAAGACATAATTACAAGAGTTGAAAACTCAGAGTGGGGTACTCTCATAGTTCATGTTATTAAACCTAATGGTGATATTCGCCTTTGTGCAGATTATAAGGTCACTTTGAATCAAGTCATAAAATATGTAAACTATCTAATTCCAAGGATTGAGGATATATTTAGTAATATGTGAGGTGGACTTTTTTTTCTTTTTTTACTCTCGATATAAGCAAAGCTTATTTACAAATGATGATGAATGAAGAAAGTGCAAAAATGCAGACCTTAAGCACTCAAAAGGGGTTATTCAAAGTCAATCGGCTGATGTTTGGGGTCAAAGTAGCACCTTCATTGTGGCAAAGATTCATGGATACAATTTTACAAAGTGCTGAGGGCACTCAGTGTTTTTTTGACATAATTATCTAAGGAACATCTCTTCATGAAACCATGAAACAATAAGAACAGTTTTGGACAAATTGAACGTTAACAATCTTCGTGTTAACAAAGACAAATGTAAATTTTTTGAGAAAAGCATAATATATCTTGGACATATCAGAGATGAAAATGGTTTACATAAAAGTTAGGAAAAAATTGAAGCTATAAGGCATGCTAAGAGACTGTCAAATGTAAATGAGCTTAGAACGATTCTGAGGCTTGCAAATTACTATAATAAGTTTATTCCAAACTTTTCAGATATAGTAAATCCGTTAAACAGACTACTCAAAATAATAAAGATTTTACTTGGGACAATAAATGTGAACGAAGCTTCAGAGAGATAAAAGAAGAAATAACATCTGAGAATAACCAGATATATACATCAATTTTACATTAAAGTCGTCAACATCTTTGTCATCGTCATTTTAACATTAACAATCAACAGATCAGCAATTAATAAATAAATTAGGATAGTCTAGGCTAAGAAAAAATTATTTACAACGCCGCCCAATCTAACAATTCCCAAAGCAAGAAACCGGGTCAAATATTAGTCCTAGTGATATCAGAAAACTTCAACAAAAGAATTGAAGAGGAACTGACAACAGGAAAGGCTGGTAAAAATTTGTATCTCAAAACAGAGTTATTTGTAAACAGATGAACTCTGTTGACATCATCATAAAATAGAAAAATGAATAGTGATAGATAAATAATCCCGTCTTCATAACCTACATCAGGTACATTTTTGTCTCAATCATCGTGTATCAGTTCGATCCCAATCAGAGACATAACTAGGGATGGCAAACATATATAGTAAATATCGAGAAATATTTACCCGCCCATACACGTACAGTAGCATTGACCCACCCGCCCGCCCATACACTTACAGTGGCATTGACCTACCCGCCCGCCCATTAAGGTACAGTAGCATTACCCACTCACCGGCCCATACACGTACAGATGACAAAGTGATTGGCACACTTTGACGCATCATTACATTTGGTTCTCGCAACAGATGCCTCTACAGTAGGACTTGGAGCAGTGATATCACATAGATTACATTACACATAGATGGTACAGAGAAACATATAGCTTCTTGTACACTCAGTAACAGTGAAAGAAAATACAATTAAATTGGCAAGCAAGCAGCAGCAATTTATTGGACCTTAAAAAAAATTCTTTCTCTACTGTTATGGCAGTTAAGTTTGTATTGGTTACTGACAATAAGCCACTAGTTTCATATTTGACCCTCATAGAACCTTACCGACTATGGCTGAAACTAGGATCTTTAATTATGCTCACTTTCTGTCTGGGTTCAATTACACTGTTGAATTCAGGAAAATTAATGATCATTCCAATGCGATTTTTTTATCCAGGTTTCCACATGAAAGATCTATGCAGAATTTACTAGACAACACAGCTATTTATCAGCTAAAACAGCTTGAAGTCATGCCAGTTACAAAAGAGGAAATTGCCCAGGAGTCTATCAAAGATAAGACATTACAACAGATGTTTAAATCTGCGGGTTTGTCATCCAAACAGCTTGACTTCATCGGGGACCTCGCTGCCTATTACTTTTGCAGCTGGCGTTCGGCAGGGCTGCCCGCTGTCTGCCATCCTCTTTAACCTTGTGATGACTTGATTCGGCCGCTGACAGCTCTTGTTGAGCAGCATGGAGCCACTTTGCACGGCACCAGTGTCTCAGTCTAGCGTACTGGTGGCGAGTATTAGATATTAATTTCTATTACTAAAAGAACTCTAGAATTAACATAATATCAACTGTGTATTTTCATAATAATCAACATACAATATGACATCAACAACAACACAATGGTATTATGATCAAATGTATCAATCTGCCCCCTCAAATTAGCAAGGTCTTATTTGATTGCTGTGGCATCTCCATATCGCTCCATTGTCCGTTTGCAATCAATATATTAACTGTCCCTCCTTACTTAGTATCCATCTAAAGCTCCACTTAACTCTTCTATCATTAAAGTTAAGAGCTTTTATTCTGTCACCTTCTTTAAATTTTCCTACATTTTCCATGACTGTAAATGTTGCTGCTGAAGATAACACAAGGTCAAGTCTTGTTCTTATGCGGCATGGTTCATAAGCTGTTAATCCTGTTGAATTTTGGGCTTTTCTTAGTTGTAAAAGTAACTGTAGTTTCGAATCTGGTTCACCCTTTTCCTCAGACATTGCAAACATCCGTTTCTTAATCGTTTGAACATATCGTTCTACTTGTCCATTTGAACAAGGATAATATGATGCACTTGTTTTATCTGTAATATCATTTGTTTTTAAAACTTTTTAAATGTGTGGAATGGAAATTGTGCTCCATTATGTGATACCTGAACAAGTTGAATTCTAAAGGTTGAAAATAGTTTTCTTAATTGTGCACCATTCTGAAGTAGTTTTTTTGTTTGCAAAACTTCCACCCATTTGGAATATGCATCAACAATGTATGTATCAACAAGATGTAGACATTTTTCATCTCTGCTTATCCTCTATCAGACGACAGCTCTTCCTATGCACTCTGGATAATGAAGATGAGTGCATTGGATAAGGATAATAAGGAAGATACGTAATATAATAATAATAAATATTATTATATTTATTATTCAACTTACTGTTTACATAATTATTTATTGTTTGCCATAAGCATGTTTAGTTAAATAAGCAAATGTATACTTTATTGTTTGTAAATCATGTATAAAAATGATTTTCCATCAACAAATAAAATAAAATTTAAAACAATAAAATAAAACAATAATGAAGTAGTAGTTGTTTACCAAACATGGTCCAGCAAAATCTATGTGTATCATTTGCCAAGGTTTTTCCGGTTTGTCTCATGGTTGTAGTTAGATTTTAGCGGATTTATTTTGTTTTAAACAACACTCCCTGCAAGTTTTTGCCAAAGTTTCTATATCATGGTCAATGTTTTTCCAGGAGCAATAGCTTCTTGCTAAACTTTTCATCTTCACTATATCTAAGGGACCTTTTCGTGGAGTACTTTCACTTGGAGGTTTTGAGGGATAATTACCCTGTTTCCTCTGAAAAAGCAGCCATCTTGCATGAGAATTCATAATCATTCAATCCAACTTTATTTAAGCTCTGGCCATTATTAAGAAGCTGTATAATCTGTTGTAATGTCTTATCTTTGATAGATTCCTGGGCAATTTCCTCTTTTGTAACTGGCATGACTATTTTAGCTGATAAATAGCTGTGTTGCCTAATAAATTCTGCATAGATCTTTCATGTGGAAACCTGGATAAAAAAATTTGCATTGGAATGATCATTAGTTTTCCTGAATTCGACAGTGTAATTGAACCCAGACAGAAAGTGAGCATAATTAAAGATCCTAGTTTCAGCCATAGTCGGTAAGGTTCTATGAGGGTCAAATATGAAACTAGTGGCTTATTGTCAGTAACCAATATAAACTTAACGGCCATAACAGTACAGAAAGAATTTTTTTTAAGGTCCAATAAATTGCTGCTGCTTGCTTGCCAATTTAATTTTATTTTCTTTCACTGTTACTGAGTGTGCAAGAAGCTATAGGTTTCTCTGTACCATCTATGTGTAATGTAATCTATATGATATCACTGCTCCAAGTCCTACTGTAGAGGCATCTGTTGCGAGAACCAAATGTAATGATGCGTCAAAGTATGCCAATGTTCTCTCAGATGTTATTTCTTCTTTTATCTCTCTGAAGCTTCGTTCACATTTATTGTCCCAAGTAAAATCTTTATTATTTTGAGTAATCTGTTTAACGGATTTACTATATCTGAAAAGTTTGGAATAAACTTATTATAGTAATTTGCAAGCCTCAGAATCGTTCTAAGCTCATTTACATTTGACAGTCTCTTAGCATGCTTTATAGCTTCAATTTTTCCTAACTTTTATGTAAACCATTTTCATCTCTGATATGTCCAAGATATTTTATGCTTTTCTCAAAAAATTTACATTTGTCTTTGTTAACATGAAGATTGTTAACGTTCATTATGTCCAAAAATGTTCTTATTGTTTCATGGTTTCATGAAGAGATGTTCCTTAGATAATTATGTCAAAAAAACACTGAGTGCCCTCAGGGATAGTACAGATAGGTGATCGATCCTCCAGGACCTCTCTCATCGCCCTGCAGGGGGTTGTTTTGTACAGCTGCTGGATCCTAGTGGCCTCCTTGGCTATATCTCTACTTCTTCTTGGAGCACTATCACAGACCCGAGCTGGGTGTAGGTTAGGTTGGCCTGCTGGAGCCAACGATGTGGTGAGCTCATCTAGTACCACTAAGAAGTTTTCCCAAGAGATGTTAGGTGGAAACTGTTTCAGCCACTTACGCTGCCACGCCGATGATGCTGAGGGAGTTTGTCGGCCACGGGGGTACAAGGTCTCGGGGTGAGGAGGGGAGTCGCCAGGAGGCAGTGGCTGAGCCAGCAGGTCACGTTGGGGGGTGTCAGTCTGGGGGCGAAATCCTGCGGTGGAATAATCAGGTACTAAACGGGCAATTAGAAGCACTGGAGAGCTATCTCATCGCGGGGCGATCGGCATTCTCTGAGGGGTGGTAAAATGGCCCACCTTTGAAACCCAGTGGCGACATGCATTCCTCGTGATTGCAGCCGCCGATCGTGAGTATCGGGGGGCTTGGAGGAGGAGAAGACCTAGAGAAATGATGCTGGCCACTCTGTCTTGGTCTAGCTTAGCAGCAAGAGTGGCTCTGTAGTATAGCTGCACAGAGGTGCATAAACCAGTGTTGAGTCTCCGACGAGAACCACTATCTACAGTGTTTATTGCGTGGGGGCCTGGAAGGTGGAGCTGAAATCCCCACGGCTCACCAACCAGTTCCAGCAAGAGCTGCCAGGTAGCAGCAGGAATCGAACCGGTGAACACAAGCAAGAAGTTCTGCTGTTTAGTGTTTGCCACTAGGTGGTAGCAGTGCTCCAAGATGAGTTGAATAAACACTGGTAACGATCCTCACTAGTGATCTGCACTATCGATTGAAATTTACTATCGACTGTTAATACAATAGTAGGAAACCACTATCGACTAAACAATCGAATACTTTCAGTCAACTAATTTCAATGGAGGGGAAGCTAACTATCGCTGCAACAAACAAATCAAGTAACGTATACCAACTGCTTCATTTGTTTTTAAAAGCGAAATTTGAAATTTGCTACTTGCTATTGAATATCAACATAGCTTTGAAATTGCCAACTATTTTATTTATTTTATTTTTTTAATGAGTTATGATACATATATATGTAGAGTATTAATCAATTATAAGCCGAATTTAACACTAAAAAGATAAATTGTTCATTATTATAGTCTGTGACAAAAAACTATAGTAATAGTCAGGTGATTGTAATTGTTTGAAATTAAATTATGTTTTTGTTCTTATTGTGTCATTCATTGTATGAAAATCATTTCATATTCATAATTCCATTCAAATAGTAAGTTCTATTTTTGCATCATAAAATTATTGGTGAAAAAATTTTACCAAAGCCTAATTCATTATACTGTATTAAAAGATGCGTGATCATACAAAAATTTAATTGCCTAAAAAGCGCTTTATTCATTTACTTTTCTATCCATTCATGACAAGACAAATAAAAAGTTATTATTTATGTTATAACTTGTACAGCTCTTCGGGTGTATTCGGTTGCTCTCGGTTATTTCCGTTGACTGTTTGCACAGTGTCTTGCAGTTCGGCGCTCATCTGATTGGTTGGTTGCTTGGGCTCACGTGTCGCAACTGTTTTCATTCAACTACTTTTTAGAACATTCGACTGACACGATAGTCAAAGACTATTGAAATGTTCGATAGTTTTTAGTCGATAGTGCCCTACACTAATTCTCAAGTACGGCGCTTCAATAGACCAGTAAGTATGGGACCCTGGATTGAGAAGTGAGCAAAGCATGCATTCAAATGAACTCAGCCTAGGTCTAAAAAAATAACCAGTCTACAGATATTCTGACATTCATATTGCCTTATTTTATTTTACGATGACTAAATAATATAATGTTTGATAATATGGAAATATTTCAAGTCATGTAAGACAATGTAAATGTATATATGTAAATGAAATGAAATGAAAAACGACTTTATTTTTTAAGGCGAGGTTAGGACTGGACAGTCCTCTCTACCACCTAACCTTACCTAATGTATTAATGCTGTTAACGCAATTAGTTAAAATAATTATTAATAATGTTATAGGGAGTGATCTTAGCCAAAAGGCAGAGAAGCGATCACATTAGTGGTATGTTGCTGCTTGAAGAGGAAATGTTTGGATTATTGAAGATGATGAATATTTCCATGCTTTGTGGATGACCAGTCAATAGTAATCATCATCATTATAGGGACCACAGCTGGAGTGCCTTAGGCGAGTTATATGCAGTCATTTGACCTTACCTTCAGTTAGTTCTGATAAGGAGAAAAATCTTCCTTCATTGAACATCTCTTGTACAATCTATTCAGTCTTATGTATTGAGAGAGAAGACAGTAATATAATGGCTTGTCTGAATTCTTTGGAATCGTAAGAAAATAAAAATCCCCTGCTTTACTTTTCTTTGACATTTTTTAATCTTATTCAGCTTACAATAAAAAGGTTTTCATCTCATAACAGCATGATATTGTTACTGCACACTAAAACAGATTTTGTTTCTGTGTCGTAAATAGTTAATATTCAAAATAAATAATAACTTAGACCCTCTTCCTTAATGCATTACTTACTTTTCCACTGTATGTGTATCCCAAGTCCCTGGCCACTCTCTGGGCTACCTGCTCACCTCCGTGAATCTCTGCTATCCACATGTTGGAGTATTCCGATTGTTTGCTATCCATATCTTGGGCAGAGGCCCACAGGAGAAGAGACAGAATAATTGGCAAGGTTCCCATAGCTGTAGTTACAAGAATAAATTTAATATACGTAATATTTAGCTACATACATACCATGTTGTAATGAATGCAGGTTCCTACCAACTAAGGTTGGCTATTTTTGAATGAGGTATTACTCACAGTAAATTATAAATAAGCAATTTAACAAAATAACGTACGCATTATACTTACTGACATCTAGTGTGAAGCAAAAATTGCAAATAATTCCTTTAGATCTTATGGTATCTATAGATGTGTTTTATTTTATTTACTTAAGTTTCTGAAATAATTTGTTGTGAATATTTTGTATGGATTTAATTATTTTTATATTATAATCAAAGAAAATAATTTCCTTATATCATTGTTGAATTTCTGGTTTTTGACCTTGTATTACTGTACTATGCAAAAAAATAGTAATAAAACACAACAGAATCAAAGTGTATGAGTAATATATTTATACGTATTTTGAAGAATTTATAACAAAAGACTATGACAATTCATATTTAGTGGGCGAATGTAATAAAGGAATGGAAGAAAATAAAAAATGTTTCTTTCAACAACAAATTTATAAATTTTCAATCTTTTATCTACTTTGTCCCTATAAGACCACTAGCAAACTGATAGCTTAGCTGTGGAATCTCACTTATTTAGTCTTTTAGCAGATATTAATTTAAATAATATTGAAAATGAATTTATATTCTCACAAAAGAACAAATATATACATAAAATTGCCATGCACTACAGATATGTTGATGACACTATCTTATTTTTCTATGGAAACTCTAGACAACTAGATCTATTATTTTCATACTTTAGTAGCCTTGCTCCCAAATTCAAATTTACTATGGAAATAGAACAATCCAACAGCATAAACTTTTTAGATCTCACAGTCACAAAGAATAGTAATAAATTAGATTATTGCATTTACAGGAAACCAAGCACCTCAACTAAAACCATATATCATCAAACGTCTTACCATCCATTTACAGGAAACCAAGCACCTCAACTAAAACCATATATCATCAAACGTCTTACCATCCATTTACAGGAAACCAAGCACCTCAACTAAAACCATATATCATCAAACGTCTTACCATCCATTTACAGGAAACCAAGCACCTCAACTAAAACCATATATCATCAAACGTCTTACCATCCATTTACAGGAAACCAAGCACCTCAACTAAAACCATATATCATCAAACGTCTTACCATCCATTTACAGGAAACCAAGCACCTCAACTAAAACCATATATCATCAAACGTCTTACCATCCATTTACAGGAAACCAAGCACCTCAACTAAAACCATATATCATCAAACGTCTTACCATCCATTTACAGGAAACCAAGCACCTCAACTAAAACCATATATCATCAAACGTCTTACCATCCATTTACAGGAAACCAAGCACCTCAACTAAAACCATATATCATCAAACGTCTTACCATCCATTTACAGGAAACCAAGCACCTCAACTAAAACCATATATCATCAAACGTCTTACCATCCATTTACAGGAAACCAAGCACCTCAACTAAAACCATATATCATCAAACGTCTTACCATCCATTTACAGGAAACCAAGCACCTCAACTAAAACCATATATCATCAAACGTCTTACCATCCATTTACAGGAAACCAAGCACCTCAACTAAAACCATATATCATCAAACGTCTTACCATCCATTTACAGGAAACCAAGCACCTCAACTAAAACCATATATCATCAAACGTCTTACCATCCATTTACAGGAAACCAAGCACCTCAACTAAAACCATATATCATCAAACGTCTTACCATCCATTTACAGGAAACCAAGCACCTCAACTAAAACCATATATCATCAAACGTCTTACCATCCATTTACAGGAAACCAAGCACCTCAACTAAAACCATATATCATCAAACGTCTTACCATCCATTTACAGGAAACCAAGCACCTCAACTAAAACCATATATCATCAAACGTCTTACCATCCATTTACAGGAAACCAAGCACCTCAACTAAAACCATATATCATCAAACGTCTTACCATCCATATTCACATTCAATCAATATATGAATATTTACAGATAATTCATTTTTGCCACAAAATTAAACTATTAAACACACTAGAAGAATACAACATTTACAAGTCTAAAAATAATCCACATTTACTCAATGGATAATTTAATCTATGACAAGATACATTTTGAATCCAACATATTATTCAATACTCTTATACACAAAACAAAATCAATGGTCACAGCTGATCCTAATCAAAACAATGATATAGTTGAAGAAGGGGATAATTGAAGTATACTCCAGTTCTTGTCTAACAATTGCCCAATAACTGTATCGGTGCGTGACATAATGTGTTTTTGTGAGTGTGAACTTTATATGACATGGGTTTCAAGTTCATCTTAACAGAAAAAGTTACCTGATGATGAGTCTTTTTACTTGAAACGAGTAGTCTAGTGGACAGATTGACTAAAACACGTAGGTAAATATTGATTGTCTGTCCGGGGCTAAAATGTCTAATTTTAATTAGTGAATAAATAATAGGAAAGACGGCATCAGCAGCCTTACCTAGGAAGATAGCTTCACTGAACACAAAACACATAAACAAATAAATAACACAGTAAACATGGATGTTTGATGCTTTCAGTGTTTGTCTTTGTACCTCTTGTTAACATGTTTGGTGGATTTGAGAAATCTAAGTTAAATGCTGTTGCATTATCTATTCTGTTATGACAGTATATTTAGACATAGCAGGAAGTTATATGGTATGATAAAAGATTTGGGAATCCATGCTTTAGAGGAACACTGGGAGATACAGTAAGCATTGATTATTAATGAGCTAAATGCCAAAACTAACTACAATTATTATTGTTAAATTCTGAATACTTTAGATTAGCCTAATGATTCTGGAAACTTAAAAAGTTATGGTTACTAAGTTTAGGAAAATTAGAAATTGGGTAAAAGATGAACCAAGTGATAGGGAACTGAAACACAGTACAATTATCTCAGGAGTTATGTTTTCATGATGGAATCCTGCAAAATATTACAACGTTTTTAAAGTAGTTATATCAAGTTAACATGCTTTTCAGCAGGAACTTGATAATTGAAGTATAAACTTGGTAAATATACTAAAGAAATATGTGTCGGCTTATGCAGAATGAGATAAAGGAAAAGAGAAATTTATCCTTGAGCATTTCTGAATCATTGATTATTAAGAATAGGGAACAAATAAAAAAAAAAACAGAACTCCATAGAAAAAACTTATAGTAAGAACAGTTATCTAAATTTATAAAGAAGTAAAAAAGAAAAGAATTTTGAAAAAAAAATAAAAAAGTTCTGTTCTGAAAAAATTTAGTACTTCAGTTTTTGTAGGAATAAGTTGCAATATTCTTGTAATAGATCATGAAATATAATTCTTCCTTCTTACATACAAACCTTATTGATCGGGGCAAACCCATTAAACATTCATAACATACTTAATATTATGATCACTATCACTGTTATAATGATATTTTCTACATTAAACCTATGCAATATGGTTCGTAAGTCATGTTAAAATGTTGGTCCAATAAATCAACATAAACAGAAAAGAGTTTGTCTAATTACCCTAACTAGACGTCTTTGTTAAGAAAAACTCATTATATCATATAAACACTGCACTTATATATATATATTGTTAACTTTAAAATGGTTTACACTCCCTTAATTTTATAGGGCCATAATTTTACAACTACTCCCAGGAATTCATTTCACTCTAAATCAATTTAAATCCATATTTTAGAACTTGGCTAATCCATTTTAAACATATATTAACACGTGATTTACATGTAAAACTGTGTTAGCAAAAAATCCCTTGCAATTAATATTTTGTAATACTTTTTTATGCAGCTTAACAACATTGTCCAAAAAGTTCCAACACAAAAATAGTAATGATTTTTAATCAAATAAATGTGATGAAATTTTACCCTCCTCACACAATATAAATAAGGAATAATACAACAGTGTGTGATATTTTAGTGGAATTACATAAATACACATAATTAAATCTCGCAAAATTTAAGAAATAATCTTACCTTGTGAGTGTGAGGAGAAAATGTGGCAGAGTAATGGAATATGTCTAGTTTTATACAGAATCGAAGACAAACATATCACTTCACTCATGACAATATTGTCTTTTGCGGTAACGTCATTGGCACTGCCAGATGTATTTCTGCTGAACTCAATATGACACTACTCAAACACATCACCATTGAAAATGCAGTCTTAAATAATTATGTGTACATCTGTAATGATTGAAAGTTTGTTCCATGACAAAGTTAATGGTCAAAGTGATCATAGGAAAGTTTTTGATTGTGATCAGGGCTACCTATGGGCCATCCAGCAAAAACTTTGGAAGGAATCCTGAACTTGGATGATTTGAAAAGAGTTATCTCCCAACGTTAACAATTAATTGTTAATAATTAGTTGTTGGCACTAGTAGTGCAGTGCTGTAACCCAACTACTTGGGGAGAAAGTGTTGCGGAGGTTGTAGGTTATAAGTTCTATGCTCGGCCCTCTTAGTATTGATATATAGATAGTAATTGGAGATTTCCAATGCTTTGAGTGTTTAGAAAACAACACGTTTCGACAGTTATAACAAACACCTTCTTCAGGTGTACTTACTCACAGCCTACATCTAAAACAATTTTTTTTCTTTTAACCCATACTAAATCAGAAAAGACTTAATACTACATGCTAGATACTAAATATTACTGTTGAAACTAAAAAGTTCTAAAAAAACTCACACATAACATAATTATACAAAATATAATACACAATATGAAATACAAAAGAAATTCAAAATATGAAATCGGTCAACAAAACACAGAGCAAGTTATTAAATAGACCAAATACTCAATTACATAAAAAATAATTGCAAAATATGGAAAAATTAACAGAGCATAGATCAGGTTATTAAACAGAGAAAATATTCAATGAGACACAAAATAATGCAAAATATGAAAAAAATCAACAAAACATAGAGCAGGTTATTAGTTCAACAAAACATAGAGTAGGTTCTTAGCTCAAATCATAGGACTTGAATTCCAAAATATTAACATATCCCTCAACAAATCAGTGGAAAGACAGAACTACAGAACAAAAAGCCAATAACCAAAAAACAATTTGAGTAGTCAACAAGAAACATGTAGCTTACACCAAAACAAGCAACAGTCACCTGTTATGGAATACCACCCTACCTGCCTTGAGGTCACTCAACTTGCAGATGGGGGAGCAGACCATGCGTGTGACAAAACCAACAAAACAGTTCTTAATCTTTCGGATAGAACATTCAACACTAATGAATAAAATATTTTGTCAAAAGGATTTAATTTTGCTTTAACTCCTAAACACATACACGTGTTGGATTTCATTATTTGCATTGAATTGGCAACGTCTCAGCTAACTGAGGAGGTGGCTAATCAGTTCAGAAGTGAAGCCAGCCTAGCACTAAAAATCTTAAAGCCTATTACATCTAATATTTCCAAACAAGAACACAACGCCAACAGTAGTATTAAAAAGACGAAAACATTATGGTTCTTCCCTCAGACAAAGGCAATGCCAATGTAATACTGAATAAAACTGATTACAACACAAAAATTGAGGATGTTTTAAGTTAAGGTACTTTCACTTTATTAAAAAAAGATCCAACAAAAAGCTTTGAGGCCAAAATAGGAAAAACATTACTAAAACATAAAAATATTTCACAGACAAGCAAAGAACAAAATTTACACCACATCAGTCAAAAACACCACACGTGTACAGGCTACCAAAAATATACAAACAGAACGTTCCAGTAAGATCCGTTGTAAGCTCTAAAAATTCCCCAACATGTGAACTTTGTAATTATCTCCTGCCCATAATAAAGCCACTGTCTGGCAACAAAAACATACACGTTACAAACACCAAACACTGTGTAGAAATGACAAGAGACATTGCAGGTATGAGATGAGGACATATTAGTGAGTTTTTACATAGAGAGCTTGTTCACAAACATACCAGTTAAAGAAACACTCAACATCATTGAAACCAGGTTAACACATGATCCCACATTAAAACAAAGAACTAACCTACCTGTTGACATAATTATGGAACTCTTACATGTGTGCACTGAAACAAATTACTTCACACCAAATGTTTACATATATTGCCAAGATGAAGGTATGGCAATGGGCTCTCCACTGTTACCAATATTTGCCAAGATTGTCATCGAAGAATTCGAGAAGAAAGCAATTGTTTCTGTAGTTTTCAGCCCGGTGTGGCTTCGGTTTGTGGATGACACTTTTGTCATCTGGAGTCATGTGGAACAGAAACTAAACGATTTCAAAGAACACTTAAACAACATATCCCCAACTATAAAACTAACAATAGAGAAGGAAAATAACAAACAACTCACATTTTTGGATGTAACTGTGAACAGGGAAGGGAACACCATAAATACTAAAGTTTATAGAAAAAGACCCACATAGGCAGATACTTAAACTTTAAGTCCAACCACAGCCAATCTGTTAAAGAAGGAGTAGCCTATTCTCTCTTTGACCGAGCTAAAACTGTGGGTAAAGATAAAACTAATCTAAATAACAAATTTGAAAATATAACACTCGATTTAAAAAAATAATGGTTTCACCTAAAAAATTATAAACAAATGTAAAACGCGCACACCTAAAATAGCACAAAAATGAAAAGAAGACAAACCAGTAGCATATATTAACATACCTTATATTCACAAAGTATCCAAGAAAATAAGGCGCATTGCCTGTAAATTCAATATAAAAACAGCGTTTAGAACACAAAACACATTATTTTTGTAATACAAAACCATACAATGAAGACCGTCTACAAAAATTGTATCTAGAGTATAAGGTGTGAATGTGATAGGGAATACATATTAGAAACTAAACACCCACTTTCTGTGCGTATAAATGAACACAAAAACAACACACAAAAATGGTGAAACATGGCATTCTAAATTGGCTAAACATGCATGGGAGAATGAACACAATTTTTTATGGAATGAGACAAAAATATTACACCATGAACCACACTACTATAAAAGAAAGTTTATAGAAGGGACTTTAATTAAGTTGAATCAAGATCCAATTAGCCAAAGTCCCTAGGTCCGCTAGGAGGGAGCATCATTTGCCTTGTTCCCGCGATTGGAGGCACATCTCGGAACACCCACAACAATAAATTTAGGATACAAAACATGAACATTTTACACACCAACCTCTATCAGGCTCCTGCCCTGACGCCCGTGCCCCTAGATCCGCTTGGAGGGAGTTTTTTACCTTGCCCCCCGAACACTAGCTTGGAGGCTCGTCATGAGGAAACATAAAACAAAAACATACTTTCAAACACAACAGAATTGTTCAAAAACACAGGAATGATTACAACACCCCCTCCCCCCAATCACCTTGTACAGTCCACCTAAGCATCACTTGGAGGGGGCTACCCCCCACCACCGGTCACGGATCAGATTACCGCAAGGATTCAGTTCGTCTTTGACAGTCGTGGTGAGTTGATCTTGTGAGTGTAGTGGTGCGAGGACTCCTTCCCCCCGCCTCAGTGGAATTGGAAGCTGCTTGGATAAGTTGAATATTTTGTGTGTTTAATAACCTGCTCTATGTTTTGTTGAATTTTTGTCATATTTTGCAGTTATTTCTTCGTGTCTCATTGAATATTTTGTCTGTTTAATAACCTGATCTATGCTCTTTGATTTTTCATATTTTGCATTTATTTTCGTATGTCATTGAGTATTTGGTCTATTTAATAACTTATGTTTTGTTGACCAATTTCATATTTTGCATTTCTTTTGTATTTCATATTGTGTGTTATATTTTATATAATTACTGTATGTTATGTGTGATAGTTTTTTAAGAACTTTTTACTTTCAACAGTAATATTTAGTATCTAGCATGTAGTATTAAGTCTTTTCTGATCTAGAATGGGTTAAGGAAAAAAATAGTTTTATATGTAGGCTAACTTAGTAAGTACACCTGAAGAGTTTGTTATAACTGTCAAAACGTTGTGTTTGTTTTCTAAACACTCCAAGCATTGGAAATCTCCAAATATTATCTATATATCATGAACAATCCAATGCTTATTAATAAATTTTAAACAACTCTTAGTATTGATATGGCGTCCGCTCAATGGTTGCTATCGGCCTGGACACTGCTAGAGAAGTCTGGGGTGCCCATGTTGGGTGGTATTCAGTGTCCGGATGTTGTGTAGGAGAGAGAACTGAGTATCAGGCATATTAATTAGCTGGAAATTAGACCAATACTAAGTGGTGTAGATTCCACGTAAAGCTGTAGGTCCCTTAGTTGCCCTAGCTATTGGGCTATTAATAAATGGCTCTTCCTGAAGAATAGTCAAACTCGGCTAGCAGTTTAGCGTTGCGGTGCGTTGAAATTATAATAAAAATTAAATAAAGTTTGAGAAGAACTGAATCGTGTGTATTAGTACATAGGTAAGAAAATTACAATATAATATTTAGTTTGTTTACATTTAACAATTTAGAGAAATATTTGTAATTTTAAAAATAAATTAAAATCAAATCACATGTTGAAATAGGAAACAATTCAAAAAAATCTTTATTCCACGTACATTGATTACACATGTATGTACAGTTTAGATAACCAAATGTCTTAATTTCTAAAACAATATAAATGTTAACATCAAAATTGAAATTAATAAATTTAATGATATTACTAAATCAAACTTAATATTTGTGGAATGAGAAGGTCACTCCCTAGGTAATACAACGAGTTTGAAGTGGCCATCAAAACATTTGATTTAATATAAAAAAAGAAACTGGAACAGTGGTATCTCAGTATATTTTTAAATAACTGCTACATTATCTAATTGAACACAAAATAAAATATTACAAAATCAAAATGAAATTGAATAATTTTATAAAGTAAACGAAGCATACTTTACATATGTATATTTTGCAAAAATATGTATATATTTTGTTATTTAACAGCTGCATATTAGAATAGTTATTGCAGGCCGAGAAAGGAGTCATAAGATAGTGTGGCATTTGCTGAATTACTATAATTAGTAAAATAATAACAGAAATGTAACTTAGAACTATTTACCACTTTATTTGATCAAAATGTGTTTTAGGAACGCTAAATTAAAGAAATTAGTACTTAAATGTAATTTCTTTAATGTATATACACCCATCCACCCACCCATACATGTACAGTGGTATTGGCCCACCCGCACACATATATTTGCGGGTGGGCGGGTGGTGAAATAGGCTATGACATAAGAAATCTTAGCAATATAAATAGTAATGTGGTTCTTATGAATATAACAAAATATAATAGAAAAATAACAGTGCAAAAGAATAACTAAAAATGTAAATAGTATTTATTTTAATTAAGTAATCAATTTTGTAAGAAAATAACAAATGGCAAGTAAAATAAAATATTAAATTCGAAATCAGTGCACTATACTTAAAAGTTGTTCCACGTTATTTACTGTAAGAAGGTAAGATTTAAGTTGTTTTAAAAAAGTTTTCATGAAATTATATTATTAATATGTATTGAAATTATATTGTGAAAGCGAGGTGCATTATGTGTGTAAAAATGTTGAAAAGCACTTAAATTTGCTTTTGGAACTTCAAATATTAAGCGTCTAAAATTATATAACTTAACACTATCTAAAGAAAAACCAGAACTTCTAACAAAAAACAATTTTAGAATTCTATAAATAAAAAGATTTCGAATTTGCAAAATTTTTCAAATTAACAAAGAGGCCAGCTAGGTGTGAATTGGGAACTGGAGGTGATGATGTGGAGGAAGGATTTTTGGAGTACGATTATAGGATATAGCGTGGTGACATATGTTCCTTCCCCCAACATGCCAAGCCATTACCAATTCTGGAGCCCACTAGTGCATGTTATATTGATATAAATAACTTTTGCGGGCACTTACTTCGTAGATGATAAAAGCTTTGCTTCTTAGTAATTGATGTTTCATCTGTAAAACATGAGTCTTTCAAGATAGATTTGAGTCTGAGCAATCCCAAATATTTAATCATATCAACTTTCCCAATAACAAGACATTGGCAAGAAGAGTGATTTAAACAGTCGAGTTGATAATATACTAAATTGTTACTAAAACTTCTGGTATATTTAAATCATATATTTGGTCTTTTCACTAAGAAGCATGAAGTTGTAGTGAAACCATACACATAGGAGCCACAGGTCTCAACTCATTGTATCATAGACTAGATTTAATTGATCACAAGAGTAGGTAAAAACTACACCATCAGCGAATGCAGTGATGCGACCATTAAAATTACTACAACACAGATTGTTCATATATATGAGGAACAAAATAGGTCCCAAAACAGAACCTTGAGTGACTCCAAAATTCACATAGCCTCTATCACTACAATTGGAATTAACTTTTACAAAATACTGCCTATCAGAAATGTAACTCATAAACCAGTTTAGGGGCAAGCCCCTAATACTGGCTATGATCAATTTATCTCTTAGGATTTGGTGGTCTACTGTATCGAATGCCTTTGTTATGTTAATAAACAGAGCAGCACAACTTTTTCCAATATCCAAAGACTTTTACACATTTTCGAAGAAGACTATTAAGGCATTCTTATTACTCAACCTGTCTCTGAATCCAAATTGAGTATCACTAGGGAACTTGTTTTTATTAAAAAAATTCAATAATCTCTTTTTTATTAATTTTTCCAATATCTTAGAGAAAGCAGAGATATTGGTATATAACAGTTGACCTGTTAAACATCGCCATTTTTAAATATAGGCACTACAACAGCCAGCTTTAAACATTCAGGAAATTCACCCATTTCTAAGCTCCTGTTAAAAAGATATAACAATATATTGATGATATGAGGCAAAATTATTTTGACAGTATTTGAACTTATGTTATCTGAACCAGGAGATTTGTTGTTTTTCAAAGTTCTTACTATATCTTGGATTTCTGATTGGTCAGTGGGTGAAAAGAAAATTGAATCTCTGGACTGCCAGTTCTAAAAATAGTGGGAGTAATTAATATCAATTGCTGGTGAACTATTAATTGAATCATGTATTGAATGTGGCACATTTAAGAAAAAACTATTAAACTCATTTGCAATAATCGTTTTATCATTTAATACATCTGGGCCTTTATTAATCTCATTAATATCAATCTTAGGTCTTGAATCGCCAATGATATCGTTGGATAATCGAATGATGTCGTTGGAGAATATAGTAATTATCCTTAGCTGCTTTTAATTGATTTTTAAGTCTATTCCTCAGTTTATTGTAATAATGTTTTAAATTCAAATCATAAGGTCTTGATTTCATTAGTTCATACACCTTTCATTCCCCTGAAACATTAAACATTCCCCCGCCTGTGAAAACTCGATGGTTTCACAAAGAAAAACAAAAAGAGCACAGGACAGAGAAACAGATAAGTAGTTAATGTTATTAGTCTTCAATAGGCAAAAGATAGATTTTTTTATATTGGTGTGGACAGAATGCCTCTTGGTGTTTCGATTTTCACCACATGTACCAGACCGTTAGAGCCAGGACAAGTCTCTGATATACGTCCTATCTTCCAGGTCAAAGGTAGTAAATTTCAATCGTGAATTAGCTCAAGGTCTCCCACATTAACATTGTTTTGAGAAGTTTTCCATTTCATTATTTTTTTTAGGGTATTTAAATATTGTTGGCTCCATCATTTCCAAAACTTTGTGTCATAGATTGCACCAATTGCCACCTAGAAAGGCAGTTGATTGGCGTGTTTCTCCAGTCGTGTTCAGAAACAGCTGCCAGGAATATGCCAATGAGAAAATGCCCTGGTGTAAGAGAGTCAATTTCTGATGGATCAGACAAGAGTGGAGAGATGGGTCTTGAGTTAAGGATTGCTACGATTTTTATTGGCAATGTGATAAATTCTTCGAGAATCAGTATTTGGTCACCTATGACTCTGTTCAAGTGATTTTTGATTCATCAAACAGTTCTCTCCCAGAGACCTCCTTGATGTGGTGCTGGTGGTGGTAGGAAGTGAAAGTTCATTAATTTTTCACTGCAAAACTGGTCAATTGAACTTTGAGCTTCTTTTTTCTTGAAAAATCTCTTAATAATGTCAATTTCTGAGTCCCCACATGTAAAATTAGTCCCACAATCTGAATAGATAACATTGCAAAGACCCATTCCTGAAACGAATGGAGTTAGAGCTGCAATGTAGGCTTCTGTGGTAAGACTGGTCACTACCTCTAAGTGGACGGCTTTAACTGAAAAGCATACATAAACACATAAGCAAACTTTCATATGAAGAATTTTTCTAAACGCATGAGGCTTCACAGTAAAAGGTCCTAGTAAGTCAGTTCCACATTTGCTGAACATACTAGATGGAATGATGCGGTTTTGAGGTAAATCTCCCATCTTTTGAGTAACATTTCTTAGTTGGCATCTAAAACAAAAAAAGATTCTGCTTATTATCAAACTGCTGGCATCTACGATCCAAAACTTTTGTGAAATTGTATACTGTAAAAATTTTGGTCCACAATGTAAATGTTTTAAATGATAGTAGTCAACAATAATTAAAGTTACTTGACTCTATTTAGGTAGTAATATAGGTTGTTTTACATTGTAAGGTAGATGTGAATGTTTGATGCGATCTCCAACTCTAATTAAATTGTTGTCGTCAATAAAAGGTGAAAGAGAAAGGAGGCGAGTCATAACATTTTTGTCTGCTTTTAAAAGTTTGAAGTCTTTGATAAAATGAACATGTTGTATGACCTTGCAAATAGTTGTTGCTGTTTCTAGCTCACTAATTTTTAAGTAGGCTGTTTCCTTTTCTTGGTGTAGAGTGTTTTTCTTGAAACGCAGTATGTATGCAACAATCCTTACCAATTTAGTCTAAGAAGAAAATCTTGAAAGCAGGTTTGGTTCTTTTATAGTAGTTAAAACTTGCAGTGGGTCTGTTTTAATCTCATTTAATTCCTTTTCATCAATTTGACTGAAACGTGGTACAGGCCAAGAGTCTTCTGAAGATGGACCGTGCCACCATAAACCATGAGTTCGAAGTGAATCTGGTAATATGCCTCTACTAGAACAGTCTGCTGGGTTGAATTTTGTAGAAAAATGCAACCAGGAGTGAGCTTGAACCCATTATTGTATTTCAGCTACTCTGTTTGTAACGTAGACTTTAAGTATGTAAGGTGGAGTGTGAATCCATGATAAGGTCACAGTTGAGTCACACCATGCAGTTGAGGACCGTATTTGGCAATATTTTGTGATGAGAGTGGTGCGGTAGTTAAGAAGTTTTGCCAACAAGTGAGCTCCACAGAGGTCAAGTCGTGGTATAGATAATTTTTTTAGTGGAGCCACTTTAGATTTTGCAAGCAGCAAGTGAGTCTTAATTTCATTGTCTGAATAGACTATGCGGATGTAAACAACTGTGATGTAGATTAGATCAGAAGCGTCAAAGAATCTATGCAACTGAATGTCCTTTGAAGTATTCGAAAGAACACAACGAGGAATGTATAATTTCTCCACTTCTGGAAGTTGTTTAAGAAATCTCTTCCACTTATTTGCTAAATTTTCTGGAATTGGTTCATTCCACTGTAGAACTAAACCCCAAAGAAGTTGAATTTTCCAAAATATTATTGGTGACAACCAACCACATGAATCAAAGATTCTTGCAACTGTGGACAAAATATTCCATTTTGTAATATACTTTTCTTGAATATCTATATGAAAGATAAAGCTGTATTCTTCAGATATCCCATTTTATGCCTATAAAACTTTATACTGCATTTTCTGTGTTCTGAAAATACAAAAGTTCTTCTTTATGCTCTTCTGGTAATGTATCCATTAGTTCAGGACTATTAGTTTTCCATTTTCGCACTTCAAACCCTCCTTTTCTAATAAAGCAACAGTTTCTTGCTTTAATTTTACTCCTTCTTCAACAGAGGTTGCACCCAAAAACAGATGATTATTTTTCTATTGCTGAGGCTGCCAATGGATACAACGCTCCTTCATCTTTCACAAGCTGCTTCAAAGTTCAGATTACTAAGTAGGGAGATGAACTAAATTCAAAGACTACTCTTGTAAAATGATAGATACTTAAGGGATGTGTGGGATATTCTCTCCAAAAGAGTAAATGAAAGTTGCAGTCATCAGGATGAACTTTTATTTGATAAAACATCTTCTTGATATTACATGAAAATATTATTGGAAAACATTGAAAATCTAGTAGAATATCAGATATGTTGTTTTGCAGTTTTGGGCCTGAATGAAGGATGGATGCTATTTAGGGACACTCCAGTTGAGGTTTTTTTCACTGGCATTGAATACAATTCTCAGCTTTGTAGTAGAGGATTCTTCTTTCTGAACTGCACGATGAGTTAAAAAGTAGTGCTTTTTATAATCTAAATTCAATTCATCATGTGGTACTTTTTCTATAAACCCTGATTGTAGGATTGCATGCAATGTAGGAGGATTTAAGAGTTGTATCAGAATTTAGTTGTTTTTCTAAGCAGAGAAACCTTTTTCTTGCTACATCAGCTGACTTACCTAGAGGAGGATGAGAATTTTTGAATAGCAACCGAACAGTGTACACCCACACTCTTCAATGATGTTCTTCAAAGTGTTTTTCACAAAATACTTCTTCAGGTGTTGGATTGTGTTTTTGTGGTGGTTCTTCTATTTCCCAGAATATTTTTATAGACGATTTTAAGGTTTGAGATGAAGATAAAATAGATCAGATCTAGTGTCAAGTGCTTTGTGTTTTTTTTTTTTTTTTTTTTTTTTTTTTTTTTTAATTAGCTTTACCAAGTAATATCCAGCCAAAAATAGTGTAATATGCAGAAGGAAAACCTTTTGGTGCATGCTTGAAACCTCCAACAGATATGTCAGGAAACAAATCAACTCCTAGAAAGAAATGTATTTTACCTGGAGTGTCAAAGTGGGGTTCTGCAAGCTCGAGGTTCTTAAAGTAGTTTCTTACATCAATTGGTACTGAAGTTGATGGTAGCAGAGCTGTAATACAAGATAACACTATTCTACTAGTGTGCAGAATAGGATGCCTCATGACGCAAGGTTTTATGCAACATTTTACTATTCCCTTTGTTGATTGTACTAAAGTCTGGGATATACCTTGTCTAATTTCTGAGCAATTTTGAAGAGGTAGTTGCAGCTCTCAAACACAATCTTCTGGGAACCAGGATCTAAAAATGCTCTGTATGTTTTGTACTCACCTTTTAAATTCATAAGTTGAATGGCTGTGTAAAAATCCTCCTGATTTGTAGGCAAGAGTAGTTGAGAAGTGGCATTTTTAGTTTTGGACTGAAACTACTTTGTAGAGTGTTATGGTTGAGACCTAACGGGTGTCTTATTCGGTTGAGTAAATAAACTATCATTATGAGGTGAGTAATGTAGCAAATTACGATGACGTCTGTAACACACTTTACATAAAGTACTGAACTTACAAGATTTTACAGTATGCCCAGAGGACAAGCAGTTAAGACAAAAGCTTGTTTGCGTTTAATAAATTCTTGTCTTTCTAAACTGAAAGTTTATTAAATTTCTAACATTTGTAAATGACTTGACTTTCATTACAGCAAATACAGTTCTGAGAGTTCATATTGCTAAAAAGGTACTTTTCAAACCAGTAGGTTGGTTGGAAGCTTTCTCAAATGTCTTTTGAAATTTAACAGAAGCATGTAACTTGTTTGAAGTGCCTGTTTTAAGCTGAGGTTGACAGGCCTCCAAAGACTTGCAGTGGTATTTAAAAAATACCAAATAGTTGGTCAAAAGAAGGGAACTCTACATTAGAATAATTTCTTTCAAACAGTTGTCTAGTATGTATATCAAGGTGTTGTATAACAATTTGGCAAAGCATAAAATCACCGTAGTCCACTGGGACTTGCATTGCTCTCAACGCAAGACAGTTTTCTGTGCACACATTGACTAATTGTCTAACGGACTTAAATGGCTCTTCCTTTCAAAAGGGAATATTTAAAATTTCATTTAAGTAATGACTAGGTAGCAGCCTTTTGTTGTCATAGCGTTCAGTTAACAAATCCCATACAATTTTGTAGTTTTGTCCTACTAAGGAGAGAGTTTTAGCTTAAGTGAGGCTCTGACTTCAAACATTAGGTCAAGTAATGAAATTTGTCTATTTCAGACAGATTTTTGTTGTCATGTACTAAAGACAAAAATAAATCCCTGAAATGAGGCAAATTTTTTAAGTTACCATCAAAGCTAGGTAATTCAATGTTGGGAAGTTTTACCTGAGGCTGGTTTTGTCCCATAGATTGATTAGCAGATGTTAGTGGGGTCAATGTTTGCATTTTGAGATTGGTAGCTAGGATTTGAAAGTAAATTTCTTCAATATGTTTCATTTTTTCCTTTCTTCTTCTAAATCTGTTCCATACTGATTAATACTTTGATGACTTCTTCATGTACACATCCAAATTCTTCAATATCCTTCTCTAAATTATCAAATCTAACTTTAAATTGAAAGTACAGTATTCCTGAGAATCTGATGTTATTACTTCACTTAGTTTGAGTAAACATTCTATTTTTTCAATTAGTGACTTCTGTTTGTACTCTAATGCAGTAAGTTCTTTCTTCAACTTTTCAGACATTTTTGTTG
The DNA here is from genome assembly GCA_035578905.1 of Stictocephala bisonia. Lineage (NCBI taxonomy): Eukaryota > Metazoa > Arthropoda > Insecta > Hemiptera > Membracidae > Stictocephala > Stictocephala bisonia. Next base: position 592,724 of record JAQJVL010000231.1, read on the forward strand.
TTTTTATTTTATCAATGAACTGTAAAATTATCTTACTTGCTGTAATCTGGCTTGAAGGACCATAATTGAGCATTGTGTAAGCGAGGCATTGTGGTGCGTTAAAATTATAATAAAAATGAAATAAAGTTTGAGAAGAACTGAATTGTGTGTATTAGTACATAGGTAAGAGAATTACAATACAATTCACAGCTGTTCTGACATTGTTTGTGAATTAAGTGCTTTTCTTTTTTATGATCAAATTTAAGTTTTAATTATGTATTTTTTTACTTCTTTTTGATTATTTTCTTTTAAAGTGATATTTAATAATCAGTTTTTTAATTCTTTATCAATTTATATACATTTTATTGTCAAATAATAATTATTTGTGCTTTCGAAAATTTTGTTATCTGAACATAACCTAAACATATGTTGAGTAGCTCCGAAAGTGCCATGGCAAAACATATTTGTCCAATTTGTGTTATTACTGTTCTACAAGAAGAAAAGGGTATTCAATGTGATGGGCCCTGTGCTCGCTGGTTTCATGCTGATTGTGCTGGGCTATCAAATACTGAATATGCTAGATTGATAAACCCTCGCACCTGTGGTAACCGTAAATGGCTATGCAGACGTGATGATTGTGTTGATGGTGGTGTCAAGCAACCTGTTATTGATTCTCGCTTTGACATACTTTCTTCCCAAATGTCTCTTGTTTTAACCAAGTTGGATAGCTTGAGCAACATTTCTTCGAATATAAGCACTATAAAAAATGAGCTGGTATCAGTAAATGAAAAATTGGACAATTTTGAGCCCCGTATTGCCAATATTGAAACACGAGTTGATAACTTGGAAGATCAGTTGAAGGTCATACATAATGAAAATTCTGTAAATCAACTTAGCTTTGATAATGTTCTCGAGGAACTTCAAGAGCGTAACATAAGGAAGAAAAATATCATCGTTTTCAATGCTCCGGAATCAAAGGACAGTCACCCTAACTCTGTCAAGACTTATGAGATAAATCTTGTCATCGCGATTGTTAATAGCTCAGTGCCTGGTTTCGACACCACTAGAATCCCGAAGTCATTCCGGTTGGGTACTAGGAGCAATAATAAGAACAGGCCAATTAAGTTGATTTTTACTTCTGAGGAAATTGCTCTTCAGGTATTGAATAACTTCTCTTCTGAAAAGCTTGTCTTGGAGAACCCTGATCTAAATGACGTGAAGCTATCTAGGGATCGCTCTCCATTGGAACTCTCTTCTCTGAAGAAGCTACGCCTTGAGCTTGAGTCTCGTCAAAAGGATGGTGAAAGTGATTTGACAATAAAATATAGGAATGGTGTCCCAAAAATAGTCAAATCCAAGAGTCTTCAAAAAAACTAGAAATTTTCAACGGCAATGCATGTAGATTATATTATCAGAATATTAATGGTATGCGTTCCAAACTAACTGAATTTATGTTAAATGTTAATCTTAGTCAAATTGATATTGTTGCACTAACCGAAACCAATCTGGATCCTAGTATTAGTGATGCTGAGTTGGGCCTTACTCAGTACTCTATCTTTCGTTGTGATAGATCCCCCAACACGAGCACCAAATTAAGTGGAGGGGGTGTACTCCTAGCTGTTCATAAGAATCTCAATGCCACTTCTATTAAATTTCCTTGTGATTCTATTGAAGCAACCAGTGTGGTTTTAAAATTGGGTCACAGTCTACTACTCATGTGCTCATGTTACATTCCCCCGAATCAGTCAATCAATGTCTATCAGTCTCTGTGTGATGCCCTTGAACAGTTACATTTCCAGGTTGGTCTCGATCACAGTCTTGTCATTCTTGGAGACTTCAATCTGAACAGCGCTAGTAGTACTGGGGTGATTTCTGACTTAGTGTATGACACAGCTAACGCTCTTGGTTTAAATCAGCATAATAAAATTTTTAACGATCATGGCTCCCAACTCGATTTAATTTTCTCTGATCTCCCTTGCGCTGTCTCACGGACTGGGGATCCTATAGTGGCTGAAGACACCTACCACCCTGCCTTGGATATTTACTTCAATGTACCTCTATCTGCCGTTGCTCCTCAATTTACTTTCGCCCCTAATTACTACAAATGCGATATTCAGCAACTGAGAGCTGAAATCAATAATTTGAATTTGGATTTGGAGAAGTCTGAGGGCGGCAGTGAAACTAAATTTAATAAATACATCACTGAGCTAAGCAGCATGATTAAAAGAAATTCTCCTCTGAAACGTGTTGGTAGATCTCCTTTCCCTCGTTGGTTTAGCTATGAGCTAAAGTCTATGGTGATTAACAAAAAAACATTGCATAGAATTTATAAGACCACAGGTTTGGGAAGTGACTACATGGCCTTTGCTAGAGCTAGAACTGCATGTAAAGCCCTTGCTGTTGGATGTTACAACTCTTACATTTCACATGTTGATGGTGCTCTCTCCTCTGGAAATCCTAAGGTGTTTTGGAGTCACATCAAGAACCTTAGGCGCAGTGACACTACTCCCATTAGTATGACTCTAGGCGACAGGGAATCTTCTGATCCAACTGAAATGTGCAATTTATTTGCTTGTCACTTCTCCAGTGTCTACTCTGAACCTGTTCAAGGCACTGTTGTTCTTCCCCTAAGAGACAACAATGTTTTCATGTCAAAGGTTGAATGCAGCGCTGAGGAGATAAAAAAAAGATTGATGCGCTTGACGTATCAAAAGGTGTTGGACCTGACTGTATCCCTTCGGTCATCATGCGTCAATGCAACAACCTGCTGTGTAGCCCACTCTCTAAGCTCTTCAACCTTAGTCTCCAAGAAGGTTTCTTTCCTTCGTCTCTGAAAACTAGTTACGTGGTTCCAATTTTTAAAGATGGAAGAAGAGATTCAGCATCCTGCTATAGACCCATTACCATACAGTCACCGATTGCCAAGATATTTGAATCAATAGTCCTCGATCGCCTTAAGCCACTCTTTGCTTCAATTTTGATACCGGAACAACACGGTTTTACTAGTGGCCGCTCGACTATTACTAATCTTGTCCAGTACGAGGAATATATTCTGGCTGCCTTCGATAAATACTCTCAAGTAGATGCAGTGTACCTAGACTTTAGCAAGGCATTCGACAAGGTTAGCCACTCCTTGCTTATATCTAAGCTTGAGTCTTATGGCATTTTTGACCCTCTCCTATCTTGGTTGAACAGCTATCTGACAGGGAGATCATCCATAGTTAGGTTCGGTGGTGGCTTTTCTAATCCCTTCAGTGTCAAATCAGGGGTTCCTCAAGGCTCTCTATTAGGTCCCTACCTTTTCAACCTGTTTATAAACGACATTGGTGAGGTCATTGAGAGCAATTTTCTACTCTTCGCCGATGACATTAAGCTCTTCAGAGTTATTGACAGAGTCGAGGACAACAATGTTTTGCAGCGTTCACTAGATGGTGTTGCTAAGTGGTGTGAAGACAATCTTATGCAGCTTAATGAGTCTAAATGTTGGTGATACTAATCTCAAAGCAGATTGTTGTATCCAGAGCATTAGATTGCAGCACGTTCAGTTTATCAAGGATTTGGGAGTGCATTTAAGTCGAACTCTTTCTCCTGAACGTCATATTGATGTAATCTCTGGAAGAGCTAGTAGGCTACTGGGGCTTCTATCACGAGCTGCTAGAAGTGGTTTATCCATACACTCCATTACAACTCTGCATAAATCTCTTCTGCATCCTAATCTTGAGTATGCTTCTGTTGTTTGGAAACCATTCTATCTTCATCACACCATCAGATTGGAAAGAATACAGAGAAGATTTATTAGACTTGTTGGTTCAAGATTGGGGTTTCCGTTCTACGATGTTCCTGTTGAAGATTTGATGAAACAACTTGACCTTTGCCCTCTTGAAGTTCGGCGTGATCTTGTTGACCTCTCCTTCCTTTTCAAGCTGATAAATGGGAACATCGACTGTCCTGCTCTGCTCTCCAAGATTGAGTTCAGGATTCCACGCGTCACTAGGTCAACTGAGCTTTTTGTCCACAAACACCACCGTGCCAACTACCTGAAGTTTGGACCTGTGGCAAGATTGCATCAACTTGGAAACTCCGTCCCTACTGAAGTTGATTTCTTCAATGACAGTCTTAGCACTCTAAAACGGAAATTGGTTGCCTCTTCAACATAGGACGTGCAACCTACCTAGCACACCTCCCTAATTACCTCCACACTTGTTACCCACTTTTACCACTTTTTAGCTTGTTTTTCTTTTGATACTATTACTCAATTATTTTGTTTCTTTACATTGTCTACTGAATTGTACCACTATGTCTTTCTTGTATTATTGTTTTTTTTTCTGTCATCTAATTTATGTATGTAATGGCATTGCCGTTGAAATAAATAAAATAAAATACAATAGTTGGTTTGTTTACATTTAACAGTTCAGAGAAACATGTTATTTTTAAATCATAAATCACATGTTGAAAGAGTAATAAGGAAACATAAAACAGTTAGTAAGAAGACTATACAGGTCATCCACAGTTTTCCTACTCATTAATCATTTAAAAATACGCACAAAGTTGTGTCAGCATCTAAGAATTTGATATATTTCCCTTTTAAGGTGGTAATCAGGGCCGGTGACAGGGGGGGGTAGGGGGGGCTACAGCCCCGGGGTCCGGGCCCCCAGAGGGGGCCCGGTCTGGGGCCCTAGGTCTGGTTTAAAATACAAATCAGTGGTCTTTTTAACCGTGTGGTGGGTATTTCAAGTCTGCGAGGTGGCAGCACTGGCAGCATGCAGCGTTGGCAACACTGCACTAGCCGTCATCTCGCGGCCGGCGGCAGTGTATCTGTCTAGGGACTCCAGTCTAGCTTCTTTGTTTACTTACGTCTGTTGCACGCTGTCAATTTTCTGTGCGGTTTCGTGGATAGTTCTATTGTTCCGTTCATAGTTCGTTAATCGTCATGTGTGTTTCAATCAGAATTAGTTCAGTGATAAGTTAGAAGAGTGAGAGGAAAGTAGAAACAATGAGCTACAAACACAAATCTGGAGCGCAGAAGAGGAAAGAAAAGGACGATAGAGAGTTTAGAGAACGGGAAGCAAAGAAAGGCCAGTTGTCACTTGGACATTTTTTCAAAATACCCGATTCTGTTTCACTTTCACCTGATACTGAAGTAAGTGAAGTTGAGTTAGCAGTAAACACTAGTTCTAAGACTGATGCAATAATAAGTCCTACTCCTACCGACAAAGATATATTTGTTCCTAAAAATGAAAGTGCTGAGAGTGAGAGTGAGACTGAGAATTACAAGATTGAAACCACTGCTAATGCTACCAGAAGCAGTAGCACGTCTATCTTGGTCACAACTTCCCAGTCTCATGATGAAACGACCTCGTCGGCACCTTGCATACACTTTGATGTAGGGGACCCCAGTTTTGATGCAAGTATACATTTAAAATACAATCATTTTCCAATGCCAGAGCGATTTCCTGACGACATCACCGATTCTTCAGTACCAACTTCAGTATTTAAAAAAAAACTCACTAATGGCGATTTAATTACACGGGACTGGCTAGTTTGGAGCCAAAGTAAAAAAGCCTTCTTCTGTTTGCCGTGTAAAGTTTTTAGCTCACTCCCTCACACGAAACGCTCATCTCTGGCACTTCCAGAAGGATTTTCAAGTAAAAAACGTTGGAAAAAATTGTTTGATAAGGTCCCTGAACACGAAAACAGTAGTAGTCACAAACACTGCTACATTCAATGGAAGTCAGAGGTGATAAAATCAAAAAAAGATAAAAATCTGACAGGCTTAATTTTGAATTCCATTCTACAAGAAAAGGAAAAGTGGCGTGACCTTTTAAAGCGATTACTTAATGTGACTTTGTTTCTAGCTGAAAGAGGACTTGCTTTTAGAGGCACTAATGAAAAAATAGGAGACCCATCTAATGGAAATTTTTTGGGCATCTTAGAACTGCTAGCAAATTATGATCCAGTGTTAAACGAGCATTTAAATAAAGTTCGTTTGTATCAAACTAAAGGGGAACGAATGCAAGTTCACTACCTGTCGCATGATATTCAGAATGAATTTATAGAATTATGTTCTTCCCAAGTTACAAAGGTAATTCTTGAAGAAAGAGAAAAAGCTAGGTATTATTCTGTAATTGTTGATGCAACACCTGATTCAGCCCACATTGAACAGACAGCATTTATTTTGAGATACGTGCATGAAACTGAAGAAGAAAGTGAACCCTACAAAGTGCAAGAACGACTTCTATGTTTTGCTGATTGCACAAAAAAGAGTGGTAAAGATATTGCTGAGCTTATCTTGAGTACTTTGAAACGCTATGAAATCCCTATAGAAGACTGTAAAGGCCAAGGGTACGACAATGGTAGTAATATGAAAGGTGCCTATAAAGGAGCTCAGGCTTTCATATTATCAGCCAACAGCGAAGCTGTTTACTCTGCGTGCACTTGTCACTCCTTAAACCTTTGTGGTGAACAAGCAGCGGAGTGCTGTCCAGCGGCTATAACTTTTTTTGGGGCTGTCCAAAAGTTGTACAACATTTTCAGTTCAAGCCCCCAGAGGTGGGATATTTTGAAAAATAAAATACCCGGATCTCTTCGCTCCATGTCAAAAACACGATGGTCAGCAAGAGTGGATAGTGTAAGACCTGTTGCAGCTCATCTTCCTGGAATAGTAGAAGCACTTGAGGAAGTGATCAAACTAAATTTGACAGCAGAATGTCGTCGAGACGTAGAGGGACTGAAGAAATACTTCAAGAGCTTCAACTGCCTTCTTCTTGCATCGGTTTGGTACAAAATATTGAAACCCATTGACACAGTCAACAGAGTTTTACAGAACCGTGGTGAAACCTTAGATGTAGCGTCGAAGAATCTAAGTCAATTGATAGAAGATTTGAAAGTTTTGCGGAATGATGGTTGGGATAAAATCTTCAATGAAGTTTTGGTCGTTGCTGAAAACATAGGATGGCCACAGCAACTTGAGGAGGAAGAGAAAAGAAGGAGGAAACGAAAAAGGGCAGCTGACGCTGACGAGGACGACGAGGTGTGTGATGACAATATGGAACATAAACTTGATGCAAAGAAAACTTTTAACAACAAAGTTTTTAATGTCATTTTGGACAGTGTCATTGGGGACATGACAGTGCGTTTTAAGTCAGTCAGCGATTTGTGTAGTAACTTTTCTGTTTTGTGGTAATTCAAAGAAATGCCAGATGACCTGATCGAAACTAAATCTGCTGAACTAGTACAACGACACCAAAAGGATCTGGGAACCGATCTTCTTGAGGAACTGGTGAGTCTGAAGCAAATATATGAAGCAAACTTTGGTGGAAAAACACTTTTACCCTTTGAACTTCTCAAGAAAATTAAACTCTTCAATTTAGAATCTTTATTCCCAAATCTTACTGTTGCCTTGAGAATTTTTGCAACAATTCCAGCCACAGTCGCCAGTGCAGAACGTTCGTTTTCAGTATTAAACAGAATAAAAAACGTTCTACGCTCAACAATGTGCCAAAACAGGTTGTCAAGCCTAGGTGTTTTGGCGGTGGAAATGGACCTAGTAAAAAGAGCAAATGTAGATAGAATAATTGACGAATTTGCGTCAAGAAAAGCCAGAAGAGGAGTTTTGTTGTAATTTGTAATCATGGTTAGATTAAGATTAAAGACTTTAATTGACGAAAAGTGTTGTTTACTTTGTATATGGAAAAAAATCAATTAAACATAATTTATCTACGTGAATTATACGTAATAATTATGTATATGGATTAATAAAATCAATTTCTTCAATCAAAACATGTTGTATTTTTCTTTTTTAAATACCATTGTCTATTCAATTAATTCAACATTTACATATCTGTGATGTTTTAATTTAAATTTTCTATTATATAATTTTTTTTTTTTTTTTAAGGTTTCAATTAAAACCATTTTGTATTTCTTCAATGAGTGCCTAAATTTGTGGTTTACTTAAATATGAAACAGCCTGAAAAGATAATTTATGAATGAATAAGTGAAAACAGGTCTAGATTACACCAAAATGAGTTATTTTATCTGTAATTCAACATTGTTCTCAATCTCAGGGACTGGGGAGTATCCCTAGACCCCCGGTACCCCACACAAACAAAACGCCTTCATGCATACCATACCTAGGGGCCCGGATTAGGTCCAGCCCTGGGGCCCGCGATCGCTCTCGCCGGCCCTGGTGGTAATAATTAAGTTGAAATAAACATAATCAAGTTATTGTATCTTAAAATATATCTAGAACTTTAGAAAGCATTCATCATTATATTGCCACTAGTAGTGGGAGGTAGAGCTATTAGGCCTCAGACAAAACACACACTTACATGGTTGTTTTGTGTTGGCTGAGGGAATAACACAGGAATCCAGGGCTGCAGCCACTCATCCTTTCTGTATTCTCTTGCAAAATAGAATCTCCTAGACAGACTCTCACGTGACTTATCATTGTGTTTCCATCAGTGACTTGTCATTATGTTTACATCAGTGGCTTGTCATTGTGTTTACATCAGTGATTTGTCATTGTGTTTACATCAGTGACTTGTCATTGTGTTTACATCAGTGACTTGTCATTGTGTTTACATCAGTGACTTGTCATTGTGTTTACATCAGTGACTTGTCAATATCAATAATCAGAACAGCAGTCTGTGTTCTGATTATTGATTTCTCTTTAGTTCAATAAGATTATTGTAGTGAATAGTGAAAACTCGAGGAACAAATTTATATTTAATTTAGAGTTGTTGTTTATAATTTATTAATAGTCTATACTCTTTACCATCAAATATTAGGGAGGTATAAAAGAAACTGTTGTCACTCTTTGGGTTATTTTTACTCCATATGACTATAATACAGGGTGTCTATTTTAAATGGAAAAAAATGTTAAATGGAAACAATAAGTATGACAAAAACTTTAAATGAGGAACCTTACCTTGTCTTTACAGACAATTAAGAATACATATTTAAACAAATGGCTGCCATTTTCCAATATGGTGGTCAACTTTGTTTTTTCTTATAGAACACCCTGTATTTTATGATTGTTTTAGATAGAAATAGTAATTTAAAAACTTTTTATCCTGGGCAGTTTTTCCATATTTTGCTTAATAACATAGATATGAGCTCTCAAAATATTAAAACATTACAAAAACATTTGGAAAATGTATGCGAGCTATTATTTTTTCACGATTTAACAGAATAGCATATTAAATTATAATACACAGCAATTTAAACAAATTTCATTTTTTTAAATAAATGTTCACAAATTAACAACGAAAAACAATTTAAGGCATTTCACCATAATTTTGTTGCTCTAAAAATGTCTTTAAAAAACATAAAATAAATTTGTGTTGCCTGATGATCCAAGTCATTGATTCAAATATATTGAAAGTCATTGCTGGCGAAAGGCCTTGAAATAAATAGATTTTTATTGGTAATTTGTGAAAATTTACTAAAAATTTTGTTACTATTTTGTAACTGTTACCATTTCCAGCTGTTTCAGTCAACATCCAATACAGACCAACAGCTGTATTAAATGTTGGCTTTAATAGCTGGTAATGGTAACAGTGCTGCCAACATCAATTTATTAGTTACAAAATAGTAACTTATTTGTTTAAATTGCTGTTTATTATAATTTAATACACTATGCTGTTAAATCGTGAAAATTAAAAAATTATTATATAGCTAGGCATACATTTTCCAAATGTTGGTTATAATGTTTGCAGTTATCAATTTTAAAAAATGCATACTAAACAAAATTGTTATCTCAGTGATAAGCTCCATAAAGAATCTGAACATTTTGAGCTCTCATATCTACGTTATTAAGCAAAATATCAAAAAATTGCCAAGAATAAAAAAGTCTTAAAATTACTATTCTTATCTAAAACAATCATAATTTACTGGATGTTCCATAAGGAAAAAAGTTTACAAACATATTGGAAAATGGCGGCCATTTTTTAAAATTTGAAATATGTATTTTTAATTGCCTCTAAACACAAGGTAAGGTTCCTCATTTAAAGTATTTTGTCAGGCTTATGGTTTCCAAGATCACAATGGTAGCCCATTTAAATAAGACACCCTGTATATCTATCTATACCTAATTACTCTAAATGGCCATAGTCAGTACTCAAGAGGTAAAGTGCTTGACACAGAATAGGCTGCCCATAATTAGACATGATGGCCTGGGAAACGCAGACAAACAGCTGAGATAGCTGGCTATCCCATACAATACCACTGTGCTTGTTAAGGAGGGTGATCCATTGCAAAGGAGGGTAAATTTAAGCAAAACCAAACACATGCCTATTTCATTGAGAGCTAATTTGGACACCCCTCAGTTGGATTTAGCATTACATAGTTGTGGTAATGCAACAGCCGTCAAAGCAGATAAAGGTAATACAATAGTAATTGTTAATAAATATACGAACAACATATGAAAATTATAGATTTCATCACCAACAATATAAAAGAATTACATAAAGATCCTACAGAAATATACCACAGCAAAATAAAATCTGCTATCAAAAAATCTTACATTTTAACTCCCGACTAAAAATTATTTTGAAGAACAATACAATCAAATGCTCCCAAACTTTACGATCAACCCAAAATCCACAAAGACCAAGAACCAATCAGACCAACTGTCAATGCAATTAACTCTCCTACTCACAAACTTGCAAAAACCCTTAACCATATAATAAAAAATGAAATAGCACTTGAAAATAACTGCTCCCTTAAAAACACAACAGACTTAATCGACAAAATTAAAAACACGAATTGCCCTGATAATCATATCCTAATTTCATTTGACATTAAAGATTTATACACAAACATCCCTGTAGAAGAAAGTTTAACCATTCTTGAAGAAAACTTAACAAAACAAAATAAATTAGAAAGCAAGAAAATTCAAAAAATCATTAAATTAACAAAAATTACACTTAAACAAAATTACTTTCAATATAACGATAAAATGTATTCCCAAGATAAAGGATTGGCCATGGGATCACCACTTTCAAGCATCATAGCAGACATTTTCCTAAATTATATTGAAAATAAATACATTCTCAACCCTGAAATAAACCCTTACGCCAAGAAAATTATATATTATCATAGATATATATGCTGATGACATTCTATGTCTATTCAGCAGAAACCAAAGACAAATAGATCTATTAGAAATCTTTCTGAACAAAATTCACCCCAACTTAAAATTTACGACAGAAATAGAAAAATCTAACAGCATAAACATTCTTGACCTTACCATAACTAAAAAAGATAACAAACACCAATTCAAAATTTATCGTAAACCAACATCAACATATCAAATAATTCACAATACATCCAACTTCACACAAATTAGCAGCCTTCCACAATATGATTCATAAACTACGGAATACACCTCTTACAGAAGAAGATTACCAAGAAGAAACCAACATTATCAAAAATTGCTGTCGATAATGGATATCAGCCAAATTTAATAAGTAAATTAATTAATAAACACAACAAAAAACTCTTAATTCTAAAACTAAAAAAAAAAAAAAAAAATAATAACTACATTCAAATGACCTATCATGGAGATATTAACAAATCTTTACATAACATATTCTCCAAACAAGGATATAAAATTACATATAGAACAAAGAACAGCATAAAAAATATACTACAACATAACTACTCTACTAAAAATAATGAAAACAAATACAATAATTGTAGAATTTATAAAATTAAATGTTCAACTTGTCCTAAATATTACATTCGCCAAACAGGAAGCGGTTTTAGAAAAAGATTCAATGAACATATACCAAAAAACAAACATCAAAATTTTTAACATTTGCTGAATATTTAATTCAAGAAAACCATAATATTTCATCAATTGAAGAAAATTTAAACATTATCCATTTTGCACCTAAAAGGAAAAAACTAGATGCTATTGAAAAATTTTACATATACAAAATCACAAAAGAAAACCAATATTACTCAACGACCCAATAATATTTCACTCAAATATTATGTTTGATTCTATCATGAAGATGCTAAATTATAAAATTTAACGAGATCTACAACTTATCCATCCAGCTGTTGAATTAATTATTCTAAAGTTAAATATTTTTACAACCTTATTTTTATTCTTTTTTTATTCTGATGGTGTTTCGAGACAGAAATCGATTTTGTATATTAAAAACACCTCAAAAGATCCCTGTGTTGCTCTTTATATATATATATATATATATATATATATATATATATATATATATATATATATATATATATTAAGCAATCTAATGGCTACAAATGTCAAAAAAAATCTATAAACTTATTTCACATTCTGTACAACTGGAGATGATCTTTCGAGACAGAAATCGATATTGAATATTAAAAACGCCACAAAAGATTGCTAAGTGTTGTTCTTTATATATAAAATATTAAGCAATCTAATGTCTACAAATATCAAACATTAATTAAGTTTTGATAACAGTACTTGATGGTTTACGCTATCAAACGCCTTTGTGAAATCAGTGTAAATTACATCAACTTGATCCCTATAGTCAAGTGCACGAGAAGTGAAATCAACAAAATTTACAAGATTAACAAAATTAACAAGATTATTGGAAATGGAGCGAGAATGCATGAACTCATGTTGGTTCTCAGAAATATAAAATTTAATGTGAGGGAATATGGTGTCATACAGAATGATCTCAAAAGCCTTCGTAGGTATACTTAAAATGGAGACAGGTCGATAGTTCTAATACCTGATTCATTTCCTTTCTTAAAGATCAGCGTTATTTTAGTTGAATTCAATAATTTTGGAAAGGTAGCTTTTTGCAAACAAAGATTAAAAATATGGTAAAATGGTACAAGAAGTAATTCAGAGCAACATTAAACAATATAATTAGATATATGATCAGGACCAAAAGACTGTTTTGACGGAAGCTTTCGTATCATCATCTCAACATGAAGGTTAGTGATGGTGGGTATGCCAAGACACTGTATGCCAAGCATAACTGGAGAGCGCAAGGCAGCAGCTGCATCGAGCCAACCCGTCCTCTCATATACTGACCCAAAATGGTCAGAAAAAGCTGAAGCAATCAATCGCCCATCACTGAATTTCTGTCCATTAAAAGTAAATTCTGAAACTGTACTTGATTTATTACATTTCCTAGACTTGACAAAATTCCAAAGAAAACTTCTTAGGTTCTCTTTGTCATAATACCTGACTTTATGTGTTTTAATCTTATTTAAACATATTGTTTATACAATCATTTGGTTTTGTTATTACTATAAAACTGATTTTCCAGTGTTCAATCATGGTTCTGTCACACAATGTATTAGTGGTTTTTAATGTTAAATAAAACCTAGTCAAAGGTGTTTTCAGTTTATTACAATTTACTTAACATTAAAAGTAGGTAACTGAATACAGAGGAATGGAAACTCTTTTGATGGAGAGTTAATTAAGTATTAAACAAATAAATCAGAGGTAGTAATCTTGTGCCACTAAACCGCCAGCCAAAAACTCCTGAACACTGTAATAGCATCTCTCTTGAATAGTTGATTTTATCAGTATCCTAAATTTGACGTACCATAGTTAGTTTCTAGCTTAAGGTTGACAGAATTTGATCACGTTGGCGGTCCTGTTGGTCAGTCCTCGTATTCTCTCTTCTTTGACCCACACACTGGACGAAGTGTCCCAAGTGTGGACGCTGCAACACTTGGAGATTGTGGTTCATTTCTTATAAAACTAATGGTTTGGTTTAAACGTTTTGAAACTAAAACTGGGAGACTTATCTGGCCTAATATCACTTTTAATAATATTTTAATACAGACCTGAATAATTTCTTATATAGTAGATTATTAAGTATTTTATTTTTTAGCATAAAATGTGGCCCCCTCTAAACTAAGTTGCTGTAGCCCCGGTGCAATTTGCCCTCTTGCCCCCTCTGGGCGGCTCTGTCTCTTGGGAACATTTTCGTTATATACATGTTGTCATAAAATGAACTTAATGTCTCGTCAACATTATCTGATGCCAAGATAGCGGCCCACGAAGTGTTGGACAATGAACAGTACAGGTTAAAAAAGTCAGCTCTCTTAAAATTAAAGGATTCCTCATTTTGTTTGACAACTCTGAATTTAGTATGTTCCACATAAAACATGACTGACAATACAGGGTGATGGTTATCAACCCATATTAGTGAGAACTAAGTCTAGTGTACACATGTTAATATTACGAACATCATTACATTATATGAATGCATTATACGTTAAAAAATACTGGAGCTATCTATATACTGATCTGGCTTGAACTAAATCAAATTTACTATCACAGTGGCAGATTAAAATCACCAACAGTTCAAACTTTATTCTTATTAAATTCAGGATGAACATCAAATAACTGCAAGAAATTGAAATAAACCTCAATTTTAGTTCTTGGTGAAAAATAATAATATTAAGTGCAGTAAATAGATAAAAATTAAAACCCTTAGCAATAGTCAGTTTGATGGCGATCATATCTATGTTACATTCCTTGAGTTCCTGAAGGCCACCACCACCAGAAGCCCCACCCAAGACATCTAGGCACACCATCTCGTCGATAAACAGCGAAATTATCACAAAACCGTTCAGAGAAATAAACAGTGTCATCCAGCCAAGTTTCGGTAAGGCACACAATATCGTAATCTGTCACTAAACTGCTTTCATACATCATGTTTGTTTTAGTTTTCAAACCCCTCACATTTTGATACAGAATCAATTTATTTTGACAATATCTTTTATGTGTGTTGCTACTCATACTTCAACAAGTTTACTACATTCTCAATTTCTGAATTAACTACTAATCAAAAATAATAGCAAACATCCCTCCCAAGTACCAGTATTGTATAACTAGGCATATTAATGATTATGAAATGAAGTGACAAACAAATGATGTGCCAAGAAACTTACATGAAACAGAATTGAATTTAAATGGGTAAGTACATTGAAATTGAGTTCACAGTAACTAACAAAATATCCAATAAGACCATATCAGTGATTATATAATACAGTATATATTCTAAAATTTTTTTAATAACATTTATAAACAATATTTCTTGAAAATAGTGTACTTTCTTACTGATGCTTATAATTTCAATAATAAAACAAAACACTTTCTACAATGACTCTCTGAAATAGTAAAAATGATCAAAGTAAACGTTAATGAAATAACATTGTAAAAGATATCTAACATGTAAATGAAAAGAAACTTGAAAATAACAATAACTACAAAGAAATCATTTATGACAGTAAATCTTAACATATTGACAGCAACTTAACCCTTAATAATACATACTTTTAAATTAAACATTTTTAATAATTTCACAATTTTTAATTTTTGATTAATGCATTTTCGCCAGTTACAACATCTTCAGATCATAATAACCAATTTGTACAAAAATATAACACATATGTTAAAAAAATGTTTGATATATAAATGGAATATCAAACCGAAAATTTGACTTCGTTATGTTGACGATATATTTTGTATTTGTGAAAACCAAGACGATACACATTAAATTTTTAAATTTTATTGATGAAATACGACCAACGATAAAATTTACCATGGAAAAGAAAAAGAAGGAAAACTTCCTCTAGACACAATAATAACCAAAACAGAAGACAATAAACTTGAAACCTCTTTATATCATAGAAAAAAAAAAAAAAAGAAAAAAAAACACTTAGTGGGCAATATTTAAATTATTTTTCTAACCATCCAGAACATGTTAAAATTGGACTTGCTAGAAGTTTATTCCAAAAAATTGAACTTATTTCATCTTCAAATTAAAATAAAAATTACAAAAAAGAGGAAATGTGCCATTTTCTAAAAATGAACAACCATCCCGATAAAACTTATTCAAAAATTAAACAGATGAAATAAACCTAAAAACCATGCAATCGTCAAGACAATATAAACAAACCTGTAACAACTGTAGTCATACCCTAGGTTAAAAACCTTTCAGAGAAAATTCAAAAAAATAATTCTAAATTTAATATTCGAACAAGTTTTACATCATCAGGAAGCCTTTGTAGTAAATTATCTAAATTAAAACCAAAAAATGAAATCAATCAACAAAAAATTTTACATACAAAATTAATTGTGAATGCAATAAAACATATTTCGGCCAAACATCAAGACCTGTTAAAACAAGAATAAAGTAACATATATTTTATATATGTTATATATAAAAATATATGTTTTATATATTTATATATTTATATATATATATATATAATTTTAAAACTGAAAATACTGAACAATCAAAATTAGTTGAACATGCTATTAATATGGTACGTTTAACAAGTGGTTCACAATACTGTTGTAAGCTGCCATTGTGTAAGAAAACGGGTGATGTGAAGTTGCATGTATATTTGTGTCTGTGGTTGTAGGTTTCTATATATTTTAAATTAGAATTTACTTTTCTCTTTTTTGAGAGTGATATCAAGAAAATTCACCTCATTACTTTGCTCCAATTCTGTAGTGAATTTTAGTTTGGGATGAATATCATTAACATATGTGGCGAGCGCCACCCGCGGTCAGAGATGCAACTATCGCGTGCGCATGCGCGAGGATCTGGGAAGGGTGCGGCGTACGCAGTCGTCGCCACGCAGTGGATGTCAGGTCGTCGTCAAGCATCAGCGCCTGGAAGAGGGAGAGTGAGGCCGCTCACTCGACAGCTAAGTTGCCTAGTTTAAGAATTCTTTTTAAATTAATAAATATCAATTATGTTTCAGGTAGGCTAAATTAACCATTAAGGGGGGGGAGTAGTTCCGCTGGGTAGGTTTTAATCAGTCAATTAAATGTAGGGATTGGGAAGTCTAGGGCACGAGGGGATCGCAGCCAACCAGTTATTTCACCATTATATTTAATCTCTTAATTAACATGTAATTATATTACCCTTAAGGTAGATCACTCTTAGTGCTGATCAAAGCTGGTTGTGATAGTTAGGCATCGTCCATTAGCACTCACGCGGCCAACACCATTGTACCAGCCCGCGCGTTTCTAACGTGGTGGAACAGGCGACGTTTATTAGTCAGCGATGATCTCACACGGCCTCTGGTAATTAGTCTTTGGCTACTCAATTCAATCTATAACCGCGCTTTTAATCCGGGTTCATTATCGCCAGTTTTCCCGCAATTGCCAGACATATTCTGATTTTCGTCCCCGTTCCCCGCAATTTACCAGCCAGCCCAGACATATTATCATTTTCGTCGCCGTTCCCCGCAATTGGTAGCAGAGCGTTCGGAACGTTCAGAGTAAAAATTAAATATTTTTTTTATGAGTGAAATAGCAGGGCGATCAGTTTTGACAATAAATATAGATGTTTTATTAGTAAAAAGGTCGGTTAGCTTGCACGAAGAGAAGCCGATACGGACATGTCGGTCACAGCACGGGCATGTCACGAGCATGTCGGCCGACCGGCAAACATGACTTTCACTCCTAGCAATCGACGATAAAGCAACAAATTTTCGAATTACTAGAATTGAATTTAGGGCAATATTATTTTCAACAAGGTGATTTAATTTTTCTGGTTAATAAATACCGAGAACAATGACGGTGTGAACCTGGAGGTGCGTGTCTGCAGTGTGGACGGGCGGTTGTCGTTCGTTTTTAAACCTGTCTATAGGCTGCGACCGCGTGCATCCGGTGATTTCAGCATTGTCAATTTCCGTATATGTTCCTCATTTTTCAATTTACTCAAGAAGTATATATAATAAAAATGAAGGGAGGAGAAGTTACGAACTCATTTTTATGTAAATTTTCCTTTTACACGAACGCGTGAGTGCATTTAACAATATACCTTCGAACCTCGTGCCCACATTTGTTGAATTTAGGGAGTTTAATTAAAGGAAAAAAATATTCAGATTTATATAAATAACGTCAGATATATTAACTATGAATCTTATAAAGCAACATCAAATATTTATCAAAGTGTAGGGAATTCCACCTTAGCCATCAGTACAAATACGAAAGCCAATAGTCTTCTGGACGGCCCTCTACATTCATTTCATTTAAGTAGTTTAGTAATAGTTTAATTTTGTTCAAGATATGTGCAATAATTTATTTTTAATTACACCTTGTGATAACGAATTTTGTGACAAATACTCTCGAAGCTTGGGTTACATCCAACTGCCCAGGGGATTTCACGCCAATTATTTTCCAAGCGAAGTTAATAATAGTGTAGTCCTCTTTTCTGAAATGAATAAGTAAAAATCTATAAAAAAAAAAACCAAAAAAATATATAAATTTAATTTAAAAAATGTAAAAAAAATATGTAAAAATAAATGTAAAAAATGTAAAAAAAAAGAGAGTAACTATTAGAGGATTTAATAAGACTGAAAATAAAATTTCGCTTGGGGAATCTCGGAGTAACCTGAGTGGAGAGGCAATTAACTATTGATTAATGTTTCTATTATTTACAGTATGTAATGTATTCTATTGATTATGTACAGTTCATATTAAGTTAAGTTTAGCATATTTTCTTTTCAGCCAGTATTAAATGTCACCCCAGCAAGCTATTAGCAGGTCAACGGTATTCCAGTTATACTTGAGCATTATCGATCGGCACAGTAGAAACCGGTTTTATCTACTCCAAGACACCCAGCCGTGTCCAGCAGAACTTATTGATTGCACAAACACACTGACGAATATCACTACAAGTAAAACAACTTCCTTTAAATAAATATGGTATTAGAGAATCTACAAAGAATAATTTGTCTTTTAATTTTATTATTTATTAATTGGACATTTGACAATAAATTCAATTTAATTAGTTAAGGGGGCAGTTAATTTTTAATGGAAAAATTTTTAGGTATTTTGTAAATAATAGGGTTTTTCTGGCTGACCTACCCGTAGTGGTTCAGTTTTCTAGCTACACAAATAGGCCTACAATTCTCCCCTACCCTACGGAATTATTTTAAATTAAAAGGAGAAATGAACGGCGACCGCGGTGTCCAAATTATTGGTGACTCACTCACCAAACGTTTAAAATTTTACATGCAACGTAACAAACACACTAACGAATATGACTGACTGAAGGTGAAGCAATTCTTTTGTATGAGTATTGTATTAGGGAATCCATAAATATAATTTGAATTTGTAATTTTAATTAACAGTGCATTAAACAATAAAATTAATTTAATTAGTTAATTGAACAGTTAATTTTTTAATTGGAAAATTTTATTCCAATTAAAGTGGCCTTCAATTCCGCCCAGCATGACAGCACAGGCGCAACACCTGCTAGCTTGTTCCTGGGTAGGGAAACTAAACATCCGCTTCAATTAGCGTGGAGGCTCGACGAGCTAGTGCCCTCGGCCCCGCAGATTCCAACGGAACAGCGCTGGAGGCAAGCGTTAGACGCCCTGCGTCGCGCGAGGCAAAAGCGCGAGGAGTACTACAACAGGGATAAGAAACCCCATAACTTCAAACCGGGTGATTGGGTTATGTACAGACTACATCCCCAGTCCAAAGCGGCGGATAACGTAAATTACAAACTCATGCCACAATGGTCCAACCCGTGTGTGATAGCCCGATTCACCACACCGGTCACCGTGCAGTTAGTGAAGCCGGCAACGGGGAACTTTGTAACGTCGGCGCACGTTTCTCAGTTAAAACGTTTTTTTCAACCCCAGTTTTAATATGGCCGGGTGAGTGCTATGCGACGGTCCCTAGCCTAGGTTAGTGTAGCTCTTAAGTTCTATCTTCCTTTCCTTTCCTTCATTCTATCTACACGTCTTCCCGCGTTTAAGTTTTCTTCCGGGCGACACCTCTAGTTACCACGGGGTCGGGCGTTTGAGTCTAAGGGATTTCTTTACGAGGACTTCCCTACAAATTGCCCGACGTCCTGTTGACGTGAGGCGCCGAAAGTTTTTTTACCGTTTTATTCATCGTTATTAGGGAAAACGCTGCTAAGCCGCTGTGACCGTGGCAAGTTTTAATTTTTTTTATCAATTAGGTTAAAGAAATCATCTCATGAGTTCCTTAATTCCAGTATAAACAAAAGCTGTGAAATATTTTTGTGTTTTTTTTTCTCGTAATTCACTTTTGTTTATGCTGCTTGCCGGGCACACAGCTGGCAGATAAGCCATCGTGAGGTGAGTCGACACGCCTCAGGATAGTCGCAGTGTCACACACACACACACACACACACACACACACACACACACGCACACGTCACACACACATAGTAGCACAACATTCGTCGTCACACTTACACATGACTATCTCTGTTCTGTCTATCACTTTTCTTTTCTATTTAGTACTTAGGGATGCCAACAATGAGCCAGGGATACGGGCAGATTAAATTTAAGTAGTACAGTAAGGTTAAGTGAATGAAACAAGGTTATTTAGCGCGATGTATTAGGGACGATCATTAGGAGCAAGACAAACATGTCACAATTGACAATGAACCAATTAGTTATAAGAATTGAATTTTCTAGTATTAAATATTGTATTATATATATATCTATTCGGGGTGTTGGCATATAATTTAATGTAGCTGTAAGATTAAAACCTAGTATATTATTTGGGGGCGCGGTCAATATAGGAATAGACTGCACCCAGCCCAAAATATTATTCTTGGAAGTAAGAGGGCGAAAGACGACGTCGAGCGACGGTCTTATCGCATTCCATTGTTCGGCTGCGAGACCTAGAACAACAGACAGACGGACGCTACAACAATACACTACAATGGGGAATTGGTCCAAGCCACAATCTATTAGGTCACTGTAATTTTAACATAATCACATTTAAAATTTGATAATCAACCTTAATAATTAATGTAATAATTAATATCCTACCTTCACCTCTACTTGTCAGCTTAAAACAGCTTAAAAAGGGATCCATTACTAGAGTCACCTGAGATGTTTTTATACGTTACCAACCTCACATACAGACCGACTTAATGTTTACCTTTTTTTTTTCACCGACAGTTTTCCCATCGCGTTTGCTAACGACCGACGTACGCACAGACTAGGCAGTGTTTCTCTCCAGCATTTATTTACCAATATATTTAATAAGCAAAGATTGAAGGGAAGTGTAACGTGTGTCAAACAATAGAGCTAAGTTTACTAATTTCAATTATTGTATTTATTATAAAGCTTTCAGATTAAATTTTCCTTTTATATTAATATTTTTTATTTATTTTTAACCTTTATTACATTAGTATTTTGCTGTAATTCACGATTCTTTAGTCAACCATAACTAATTTAAGTCAAGTAAATTCCTTTTCTTTCAAATTAGCGGATAATTAGAATTACCTTACCATTTAAGATAGTCGCGGGGGGGATTTGCGTCCGATAAGGGCATGTGTCAGCGACTTGCGGATTAATAACTAAGTGTGAGTCAACTGGTTCAACCAATTCAAGGGATGTCATTCCAGGCACGCCATCTATGAACAACGTCCACCCGCCTTTCAGCTATCCTATCGTCCATCGGCTGAGCCCTGGATTGAGGAGGGGCAGTAATTCAGCTGTCCGACCACTATTGGTCTATATAACAATCTCATAGTGTGAAGCACATTGTCATCTTATTGCATTTCGGCATGGATTACCATATCTGACCTCCAACTATGGCGGGTAGTGGCGCATTCAACTACCTTGAGGCATGGGTTGCCCCACCAGAAGTTGCTGCATCTATTTTAAATCACTATTATGTAGTGCACACAGCCGCTGTTACGGCTAACCCACTATCATGGCTATTAGCCCTATACAAGTATCAACTAACCAAGGAGTGGCGAATCCACACTGCGTGACCAGAACCGGTGGAAGGTGTGACACCAATCGGATCCATCCTACTATAGACACCATTTCGCTGACACACTCCCGCACCACTTCAGATTTAGTTTTAGTTCCAGCAAAATGGTTAGGATTAGTTTTACTGTTAGGATCATAAATAGTTAAGTAGTTATTTTGCCGCGCGAGCCGACACACCTTACCTTCTACTTAAAAAAAAAAAAAAAAAAAAAAAAAAAAAACATTTTTAGGGGGGAAAAAGAGAAGAACTTTAGAACACTGACCGCTGCATCAACCAACCAACTGTTGACAACTTACAACACATCCCCGCAGAATCACTTTCGTACGTAGGGCACCTCCCTGCTGGAGGAGAGGCGGACTCTTCGGACCCCCCAGGATTTGAGCTAGACAAGCTGAGCCCCACACCTTCCTTACCTCCCACCTATATATAAAAAAAAAAAAAAAAAAAAGAAAAAAAAACATTTTTTTTAGGGGGGGGGAGATTGTGGCGAGCGCCACCCACGGTCAGAGATGCAACTATCGCGTGCGCATGCGCGAGGATCTGGGAAGGGTGCGGCGTACGCAGTCGTCGCCACGCAGTGGATGTCAGGTCGTCGTCAAGCATCAGCGCCTGGAAGAGGGAGAGTGAGGCCGCTCACTCGACAGCTAAGTTGCCTAGTTTAAGAATTCTTTTTAAATTAATAAATATCAATTATGTTTCGGGTAGGCTAAATTAACCATTAAGGGGGGGGGGGGAGTAGTTCCGCTGGGTAGGTTTTAATCAGTAAATTAATTGTAGGGATTGGGAAGTCTAGGGCACGAGGGGATCGCAGCCAACCAGTTATTTCACCATTATATTTAATCTCTTAATTAACATGTAATTATATTACCCTTAAGGTAGATCACTCTTAGTGCTGATCAAAGCTGGTTGTGATAGTTAGGCATCGTCCATTAGCACTCACGCGGCCAACACCATTGTACCAGCCCGCGCGTTTCTAACGTGGTGGAACAGGCGACGTTTATTAGTCAGCGATGATCTCACACGGCCTCTGGTAATTAGTCTTTGGCTACTCAATTCAATCTATAACCGCGCTTTTAATCCGGGTTCATTATCGCCCGTTTTCCCGCAATTGCCAGACATATTCTGATTTTCGTCCCCGTTCCCCGCACATAGTTATTTAATAGAGCTATCTGCCTTGGATTTCCATTGAACAGAATATTATGTGATCAACATAGCTGTAGAAAAATATAATTTTTCCCTGTATTTGTTGTTATCCTTATTTATGTGCATGTTCTCAAGAATAGTTCATCTAATATACAGATAATGGTGAGCCCACTGCAATTTCTTGATGTTCAGTGAAATAATAACAATTGAAAATAAAATAATTCTGTCTTGGTACTAACTTAAATAACTTCATTAGTTCATTTTCTTCAATTTCCTTCAAATTCAAATATTTTTTAAGGTTACACTCTAAAATTGTTAAGGTCTCATCTACAGGTACAAATGTGTTCATAAATAAAATTTTCTTTGATTTTGATTTAATTTTTAAATATTTCAATAAAGAATATCAATTGATTTATTTTATTGTTTGTAAGACATATACTTTAAAACCGTTGCACCGATATTGCCCACCAACCTCCTCGCCACTATTGCGCACTTGACCCAAGCAGGTACCTGAGTCCTCAGTGTCCACTGTAATATATTCTTACATTCTTACATTCTTAGACATTACATAAGTGACTATACATTCTGTAATAGTCACTTATGCCTTTCTTACAATCCACATATGTTCAATTTTAATAAAATTGCTAACACTACAGTACCTTATCTTACTAGTAGTCCTGAAAACTTGCAACATATGTAAATTGGTCTTATAATTTCGTCCTGTCCGACACATGATCTGATCCTTGTTTCATTATGAAGCAGTTTAATAATATCGTATATGTAATTTAAAAATATGGCTGAACTTCTTACGAGTTTAGAATCTACAGTTTCCGGTGACAACCGCGTCAAGGTACTATCTACAATATTTACAAGATGACCAGACGTCCAGCTGACCAAGATACAAGACCAAGATCAAGATGACCAGCTGGAAGGTCACTTGCCGATTTCAGTCTCAGAGAAACCACTGAGGATGCCACATCACAGTATGGGCGAAACGTCTGGTCATCTTGTAAATATTGTAGATAGTACCTTGACGCGGTTGTCACCGGAAACTGTAGATTCTAGTTATGACACCGGCCGCTTAAGCCCAAGTTCTAAGATTCTTACGAGTTTATTGGTACTGAATGTAAAATATTTGATGTACCTAACAATCAAAGTTATGTGTATTTTTTGTTTGGAATGATTATAAAACATATTATAATTATAAACTAATTTATAACTAGTATAAACATATTTATAGTAAAATATATTTCTTATTTAATCGCGTAACATATGCAATAGTGTTGCATTATTCAGCAATCAGTGGACCTGATAATGAGGAAGCACTGTAAACATGATACATTTTTTATAAATTTAACTTGATTTGATTTAAAAACTTGTTTTTTCATGAAACTGATTTAAAAGAAAAGATAGAAAATAAAGCGATGTACATAAGGTCTCTAGGAAATTTATTAATTGTTGTTACTTTATATGCATTTTGTAGCTTACTAAAATTATTCCACTGTCAGGTAGGATAGCAAATTTCTATATGGAACATGCCTATACATAATTGAAATGTATAATCACAACAATAATGCGGTCTAACAAGAAGACCTCACTGAATTCGAATAGTTATATATTTTTAAAATGCCTTAAATCCATACAAGCAGACACATATGTGGCTAAATACTAAAGAAGATCCCAAAATCTGAACTTGTAATAGAAGGGACTTTCTTAAAAGAAGATTGGGCAGCTAATTATATAAATCAGTCGGAGGTCGATATTATTTAACAATCACTAAATGTTTAAGTTTACAAGGACTCCCTGAGTTTAGCGCCAATAAATGTGTGCTAACAAATCAGTTTTGATTGATTTTCACCTTTGCTTAACCACCCCTAAGAGTTCTCGGAAGGGTAGGTGCGCAATAGCGGTAAGTCCAAGAGGCGGCCTTTAAACCATGTGCGTAATATCGGTGACTACCTGAATTTTAGTGCGCAATAGCGGTGCGCCCTTTAAAATGGCTCTAGTTAAAAAAAATAATAGAAATGAAAACAATACAAAATTTAAAAAAATATGCAATCTAACATTAAGTTTTTATTAATCTGCCAAACTAAAAATTGTTAAAGTTGTTGACGGGAGAACCAGAGCCAAATGAGTGGACTGTTATCGGGACTTTCTATCTGGGTTAGAGATAGCGTTGGTTTGAATCCTGGTCTTGACTATTAGTTTTAATCAGTATTGTTCACCTTGTACTGTACTGGTTGACCGTCTTACTCTGTCTGATAAGTTCCTCGCACAGATCAATAGTGTATGGGGAGTGGGCAGAGTAAAGATGAAAAGGGAGATTGACATATTCTTTTAAAAAAAGTCAGAGAAAGAAATGCTTTAAAGAACTATCAGTTTACTTATTTTTTTCTAGGATTTGAGAAAATATAACTTTGGCCTAATGTAAGATTGATTCTTGCTGGCCGGAAGTCACCAGATTTTCTGAATACTCCATCGCCCCTTGCATGCTAATGTCAAGACATGGGCAGAAACTGATTACAAAGAGTAGAACGAGTCTGATGAATGTAAGATGGCCTAAATTGTTATTAAAAATATTCAATCTACCTGGATAATCAGGGATCACTGGCTGCTTTTTAACATTTCTTTAACACAGATTAAAATAGACTGAAGAACCTCTTGCATATTTAGTTGCCATTTTTCAATTATACTACCGGATAAGTATGCCACTGGCCAACTATGCTTCTGGCCAAGTATGTCACTGACCAAGTATGCTACTGCCAGTAACTACCTACGTGTCACATTGACGTCACGAAAATGTTATGTGGACAGCTGACGAAACTGGTGTCCGCAACTGGAAATTATATTTAAATTTTCTAGACTTTTTGATTAGGATGCCAGCGGTATATACATTGAACAAAACTGGAGCTAGTACAGACCCTTGTAGCAGACCATCGTTCAGCTGTCTACATGAGCTTTCTTCACAATAGAGATAAACTACTTTTATTAGCCTGGCACTAAGCATTGACTCCAAAAGTCACAAAAGAAAGGGTCAGGAAAGGAGGCTGTAGAACTTTAACAACAAATCTTTGCTGAAAATCTTTGCTGCAGATCATTTCAACTTTTTTTCAAACCCATAAGCAAATTGCCTGTAGCTAATATCTTATTGTAGACTGTTTGAAGACTGTATTGTAGACTGTATTCTTATGTTTCGGTTTGCTTCCAGCATGCATAAGAAATTCCGGAAAGATACAGTCAAGACCGGCTGCTGGTATGCCCTACTGGTATAGCGGAAATCATCCTATCTATCTCTTCCTCCATGAAAGACTTCCAGGGATGTCAATTACTTGTACTTATTGTTTACAACGTGAAATATATTGTATTAATTTACTAGTTAACTGTTATACAATTTATTTTTTATTTGATATTTATAGCCTTTGGGTGCTTAAATTTTATGTATAAAAAATAATACTTAGCAATCATTTAAATACTTGCTAGACAAAATCGGTTTCATTCTCGAAAGATCATCATCAATCGTATACAGATGTAAGATGTTATAAAAACTTTTAAAATAAAACATATACATGCAATTTATTTTTTACAGTATTTATTTGTATACATTAAAGTTCTGTTAAGAAAGTCAACACTACAGCCAGATTAATTTTTCAACATAGGGAGCCAGCACTGTCATCTGTCTATAACAGCTTATATGTAAATTTAGAATTCTAATTAGTATATTTAATTTATTTGTTAAATGTTGTATTACTTATCTAAGTAAATAAAAATAAAGTATTAAAGTCAGTAAAATCATTGTAGCTTTACTTAAGATTATTTTTTATGGGTGAGGTGGAGATAATCTAACTTAAGGTTTAAGGGGGAGGGGGTTCTGACCCTAAGGGCTGCTTTTAAGCTAGAGAAATAATGGTTTAAGCTCTGATGTGACTTTCCCCAAATTTTACTTCGGCTTAAGCCAGGGTACAAATTAAACCATTTATCGAGTAGGCTTAACATACAGCTTAACTTAAGCTAGACAGTAAATCCTAATTCAATTCAAAACATCTTTATTCAAGTTATGTAAAGCTAGTTACAGTGGAATAGTGTCAATAAGATCTATAATATAACTCTACTTTCAAGTCTATCCCTACCACTTTAAGCTATAATAAATGGAAAAAAAAT